>PVIU01006133.1:0-105143 GCA_004026605.1 Ondatra zibethicus | reverse complement strand
TTTGATCATATGCTCATTCAGTCCCAGTCCAGGTGGATTGGTGTGCTCCCATTAGTTCAGGCACACTGTCTCAGTAGGTGGACCAGCCCCTCACGGTCCTAACTTCCTAACTCATCTTCTCCCACCTTCTGCTCTTCACCTGCACCTTGGGGGCTCAATCCATTGCTCTGATGTGAATGTGGGTCTCTGTCTCTATCTTAATACCATCATTCTTTCAAAGCATCTGCTTGATCCTGTGAAGAAGAAAAATGGCTATGAGGAATCCATCTGAGATATTTCCATTGAACTCAAATATATTTTCTTATCTACATATGTGTGCTTATTCACATGTGGCTACTGGATATGTCTGTGGATGTGTACAGTGTAAGAAGGCTTATGCATGTGGCTACTGTACGCATATCTGTACATTTGTACAAATATTTATGTGTCTATATTTGCCTACAACATATATTTGTACGTGTGTACATATACACATATACATATCTGCTCATGTGTTCACATATGTCCAATCTACATGTGTTTAGTTACATATCTACACATGTATATATTTGTATATTATCTGCATATAGCTATTGTCCACATCTTCACATGTGACATATACATATGTATCTATATGTGGCTCCTATAGTGGCTATCACTAATAGCATATAGCTATTTAGTGATTTGAAAACAGGGCTACAAAGAATGATGATTCTACAGTTATTATAGCCTTGAGAAAGAGTTGAAATGCTAGAATATCAAAGAAGCATGTGTTTTAGTTTCAGCAAACATGGATCATTCACAGATTGAGCATTTAATTGTAAATAAGTGTTGAAGTGTTGAATATTGACCAATTTTTGATGAAATCCAACAGAAAAATATGGTGACCTGTGAATACAGAGGCCCACTTTAGCTTTGAAATTTATCATATTATTGGTGTCTCCCTCTGCCAAATGTTTGTTCTCCGATACACACTTGGACCTTGTAATCTTGGATCCAAAACTCATTCTGTTAGAAACAAAGGAAATGACCAGTCAGCATCCAGACACTTCATCCTGAAGAGTCTGCTTAAGCAGGAGGGAGGGCATGAGGATTTACTGCCAACTGGAAATGTGCCGCAAAGATTCTCCAGTGTGCTAAATCCTGGTGTTAATTAACTTTTAAGTGAGGAAATTGCATTAACTATTTAGAGTGCAACAACACCAATCAGTCCAATCCCCAGCAAACATTTTCCAATTTTGACCTAGGTGACCTGTTAGAATGAGTAACATTTCAAGAAAAGCTTATTTTCTCCCTACAAGTTCACGGTGATACTGGCTGGTAATTATCTAAATTGTATCTGATGACACCAATGACACAAAGGGGGAAAGTTCAGTGAAGGGCTGGGGAAAAATAATTAGTTGTAGATTATAATAGTCAGAAGCTTCTTTTAAAAATATTCACATAGGAAGTACCACCTATGCAGAAAATAGGTCCCCACATAAATTCTGATTCCAGAGTTAGTTGAGTGAAATAAGGATGCTCACCTTTAGTGAAAGACGTTTAGGAAGAGGAGTGTTGACTCCAGGGCTCTGACAATAAACAATTTGAAATAAAATTCCAAAGTAAATCACCAGGAAGAGGAAAGCTTACTAATTACAAAGTAACTTTCCCTTGCTCTCCTGCAACACAACAGTTACATTACCCAATGTGTGTGTGTGTGCATGCGTTTTCAATAACCAACTCAAACTATGAAATACCTAACTCACTTGTTTATGTTCCCAGTATCCACCTGAAGAAACAGGCAGTTCCAGCTGACTTTGAGCAACATTTATAAAGCAACAACTGGTCACTCAAGCAGAGACAATGGAGCATATAAGTGACAAAGGACACAGATGAAGAGATGTTTAGCATGAGGAAGAGGTGAAGGGTCTCAGGGCTTCTTCAGTGGCCTTTCTGGGAACACCACTATCCAGCCGTTTCGTGTGTCTGGATCACAGGACATCAGAGCACTTCTGTTTTACTCTTTTGTTTTCAATCTTTTCCAGCTGAAGGTTTAGTTTATTTTCAAAGGACCCTCCCAAGGAGCGGAAGGCCCCCATTGCGTTGCTGTTGTCACCTGTTCAGAGGCCAATGTGATGTTTAGCAAGCTTGCTTAGAGGAAAGTTCTAACCCTAGTCCTGTCCATTTACAATGAATACATGGGCAAATTTAGCCACAGTAGTCAAGGATTTGTCTCACTTTGACTCAAATTTCCTCTTCCTTGTTACACAGCTATGAGAAACTATGAAGTACTGTGAGCTCTCAGGTTTTATTTGCTGTCCACAATTAGCCCAAACTAAAATTGTGATCATGTTTTCTAGATTTCTAGCTTATCTTAAAAACAAACATTTACTCTTCTGATATATTAAAAATAGAAACAAGTGAGCAAAGGAGATTTGATTCCACATAGCTCAAATATTCAGAATCTGGATAATAATTAATAATAACTTCTAGTCAGTGCTCAGTGTACTTGTCATGGTATGCACTGTTACCATCAGTCCTGTTGATGGCACTGCCATGGTCATTGTATACATTGTGGTCTCTGTCCTGTGGATGGCAATACCATAATCAGGGTGTCGCTGTGACTGTCTGTAGCTGACACTTCCATATTCACAGTGTGACTGTGCCTGTCTGTAACTGACAATGTCACCAGGATTTCCTCTTCCCACGCATAATTTTCAGCTGCCTCAATTTGACTTTGGCAAGTTTTCTCCTCCTGATTTCCCCAGAGCTGTTCTTCCTCCTTCATCTCATTTTCATTGAGCTGTTTTAGCATTCCAATTTCATCAGATGACTGCTATTTTTGTGGAAAATTTCTACACAGAATGTGCTGAGGAGCAAACCCGTGTCTTCCAAGTGTGTTTGGTACAGACTTTGCCTCACACATGGGCCCCCGAACCAACCCCCAGCACTGTAGATATGTTTCTTTTTGGTAAACTAAAGCATTCTAATCTCAAGTGCATGTAGGCCTGAATTAAAGGTTTTAGCTTCTAGCTACGAATACCATTTTCCCTGCTTTCCTAGGTTTTATTACCTTTTAATGAAGCAAAGTGGATTCTTTATGTTTTTCCTTATATTAAAAAAGTATGTGTGTGAGTCTCCTTCAAGAGTATTAGGATTAAAAATCCATACACATCACTCCATTATTGTTATTGCCAGATATTTCCTTCCTGCAAAGGGCATTAAAAAATACAGCCAACATTATGCTCAGAAGCTCTCATGCACTCACGTGAAATTCTTCGGTTTTAAAAGGTTCATTGTCAACAGCAGCTCTCCAAAAACATGTATTGTGCAGTTTAGAAGGAATTTACTCAGAGGACTACTTGTTCTGCTTTGAGATCAGTGGGAGGCACCATTAAAGTGTATGGGAATCCTGCAGGCCCTAGAAAGGAGAATGTCCCAGAGTTCTTAACAGGAAGCTAGTGGGGTGCATTTTAATTCCTCCTAAATTCCATTCATCAGGTTAAATAAATGGCCTAACAAGAACCTGGCATTCATAGGCCTAGAAGTTTCTGTTTAATCTGGTTAAATTTAGTGACACATTAATGTACTACAGACTCCATACCTGCTGTCAATAAAGTATTGCAGATACATGCAGTGATAGCCAGGTGTGTATATTTTATTCTCCACAAATTACCTATAATTATATTTTATGCTTTTTTATGGTACTGGGGATTGAACCCAGGACCCTGTGCAAGCTATGCAAATGTCCCACTTCTGATTTATATCCCAGTACTCACTCTAATTGTATTTTGGAAGGAAATACATATCCAGTGGCTCCACTAATCACACAGATATCTTACGGAGTTTACTGACAGAAAGGAAAAAAATAAAATGCATTCCATTCAAGAGTGCAGAACTCATATTCACAAATAACTTTCTGCCTATGGATAAGACCCCAATCAATAACCACAGTGAGAATTCAGTGATTTAGCACAAACATTAGCATGCACTGACAACATCTAAGCACCTTTTATCGTGAAATCAGGATTGTATCTTGCAGAGACATGCTAATACCCCACATGGCAGAACATTTCAATAGAAAAGGATTAGATATACATTATCTTAAGTTTTGGTGGGCTTCAAATGTCATGACACATATTTTTAGAAACCCATTTAAAATATTTTAAATTGTGGTTTTAGATGGATTGATAATGTGTTTGTAAGTCATAATGGGTCTAGTTAACAGACAGGTCTTCTGCTTAGATAACTGGAACCTGAATATGTTCCAACTGCTTTGCAGGACAAGGACACAACAAAGTGGCATCCATGATGGCCTCATGGGAATTACAGACAGAATATCAGCATTGTATGGACTACACCATGCCAGTTGAGCATAGCCTAGGGATTACTATATCTTCAGGAAACTAGCAAATACACTTTCAAATTCTCCCCCATCCTTTCAACGTATTTCTTCATTTCATCAAAGTAACTGTCAAGTTGCAAAACTTAAAACAAATTTTCAAAACATACATTTCCTTTCTCTGGAGTTTCAAGAAAGAAATTACCCCCAATTTCACAGGGGATGGGGAGAGGATAAGAAAGGGAAAAAGAGGAATTTCCGTATATGGTAAGAAAATAAATATTAATTCAAGATTATAGCTGTATCTTGTCTTTCTTACACGGAGTGTTTCCCAATATTTGAACACACTGTATCCTGTGTTGCTTATAAGTGTGCTGTAGTTATCTTACATGCTATTGACCTCAGTGCACTAGCTTCCAAGTCACATATGGATCCAACTTCTTACAGGAGAACAGACTGTCTGGCCAGTTTTCTTTCTTTTCATTCTCTTTTTATAAAGTACAGGTTGATGACAGTTGCAGCAATTTCTTTGTTAGCATTTTACAGTGCAGGCAAGAAGTGGAGAATGGGAAAAGTCATGGAATACTGTGGGATGATTCTCACCTTGGCAGCTGGGCAACCAGTGTGCAATACCATTATCTTTTGTGAGAGCCATGTGTCTAATCTGAAATTCCCAGTGAATCACACCCAGTTATGTTGGAGAGGTGTTCAGTGGTTGATGAAACTAAAATTCAGACCGAATTAATTAAAAGATCCAATAATGCAATCTTTTCGCTTCCTTGTAAAGTTAGGAATCAGAAGACAATTTCAGGGTACATTTGATACAAAAGAATATCTTAGTCAAATAAAGCAGAAAACGTCAATAGAGTCTTAATTGCAGGTAATGGATTCAACCCAGGAGGAATACTGGGAAACTGCAGAATATGAGACATAAAATCTGTGAATATCCAGTTGTATTTTTATATTAAGCAGTAACAGCTTTTTCAAATCTTATTTTTAGGTTACTTACTATTAAACATTCTCAGTTAATATCTTCCTAATCAGATGTACCCCACACACCTGAGAATGCAGTTCATGAGTGCGGAGAGGAACTCCTGTCATGTTGACATTCCTTTTCTAGTTACACCTGTCTGGGAAATTTTGCCATTAACCAAAACAATTTGAATGAGTATGGAAATATTCCCAGTAACAAATCCTTATATCTGACTTCTTCAAATAGTCTCCTTTATAAAGATTTGTTTTCAGTTTTTAATTATGTCTCTCCGTGGGAGTTGATATGTGCATGCGAATGCAGGTATTCATGGAACCCAGAAGAGCACGTTATATCCCCTGTAGCCGGAGATGCAAGTAGCCAGTTGTGAGTCACTGGATATGGGTGCTGGGAACTTAACTCAGGTTCTCTATAAGAACATCAAGTGCTCCTAACTACAGAGACATTTCTCCATCTCTAAAGAGACACTTTTATTTAGCTGTCAGTTTTGCAGTTTATGAGACAGACAAGTTGTCATGAGTATTATTTCTTAATTCATTGTCTACAATGATATCTGATGATAATGGATGAAACTTGTAAAAATAATAAGTTTCACAGTATTTTTTAATTTTATGAGAAACTGCTTTTACAGTTGAATTTCTTCCTTCCTTCCTTCTTTTCTTTCTTTCTTTTTTTCTTTCTTTCTTCTTCTTTTTCATTTTTTTTCCTTTTTGGTTTTTGGGATAGGCTTTCCCTGTAGCTTTGGAGCCTGTCCTGGAACTCACTCTGTAGACCAGACTGGACTTGAACTCACAATCTGCCTGTCTGCCTCCTGAGTGCTGGGATTAAAGGCATGTGCCACCACCGCCTGCCTCACAGTTGATTTTCTAATCACACAAATAAATTATTACATAGTCAGCATATTTATAACATCCTTATTTGACAGCTTAATAATGAATTTTAGTCTAAAAATGGAATTCATACATTGCATAATGTGTACATCGAATAAGTTAATTGGGAATGTGAGTCCAGACTGAAATAACAGAGCTAGCCTGCTTGCATGATTATATACCATTCCCAGAAAGTTTATTCTAAGTACCCACTTAGTAGAAATTAATCTTGATTATCAAATTTGCATATTTACTGATTTTTCTGTGTATTTAACAGGCCATTTTACAATTTACATAATCTTAAACTCCCTGACCTCATTTCCTAATATAATTAAGGTAAGAGTAATATAAAATAATAATAGTATTCAGGAGACTGGTGGTTAAAGGGTGCACTGTGGTTCTTCATCTAATCTGAATCCATAAATGGTGGCCATTCTCTTTTCCTCATATCTTAACAGAAGAGTAACAATGCATCCTGGCTTTGTTGAATCCATTTATTAGTTGTAATGACCCTTGACAAGTGTTTAGCATTTTCTCCATGTAGAATTAGTTCATCAGGAAACAAGGGTAAGCAGACTTGTGCCCTTTATAGTTTAGGTGGTCTCCTGCCTGGTGGATCAGGTGCGACTCCAACCCTGAGCCTTCTCTTGCCCCATTCCTTAGTGGAGATGCTTTTAATGGAGATGTGTCTATGCTGGCTATTGGAATGACACATACAGTGTTTCTTATGTTAAAACTTGTTACTAAAAAAGTTTGTTCAGAGCTTTTTTTATAAACATAATAAATGTTTAAATGTTGAATTTTACTACTTTATTTTTCCGGATATTTTATATGGGCTCATTTTGACCTTAATTTTTTTGTGAGATACATCCTAGTGTGTGTCCCTTCACATGCTCATCTTTCCATGTGTACCCTTCCATGTGCATCCCTGTACATGCATCCCTTCACCTGCATGTCTGTGTGAGACATGAGCATATGCCAATTCAGAGACTATGGTATCGCAATGCAATTTAATAGAAATAAAGACCGTTTGACATAGGCAGGAAAGAGAGATGCCTATATCACCTCCCTACTTCCAGTTAACAGAGAGAAGGCCACTATGTACTTCAGAGAGAAAAGTGGAATATTTACAGTCTTTAGAGCTGAAATCCAGTATTATATCCAGCATCGTGAAACTTGTTGACTCATTCTGTAAATAATGATATTAATGAATTAGAAACCATTTGGAAAAAATAGGAACTTAAGATTCTGTACTGGTAGAAATGAACAAACTACAGGTCAAAAGAAAAGCATTTCTTATAGGAAAATTATAAATGATGAATAAAGAGCACAAAATGGAATCAGCTTATAAACAATGGACACTGAGAGACATATGAGAAGTTGGATGAATTTTGCATAATGGCAAACTTTCTCTGTTTTCATATTGTTTACACTATTTGAATCTGACTAAATACTCTGTCTTTATATTTAAATTGGAGTATTGTTATGGAATGTTAGTTGAAGATGTTTTACATTTGCTTATGCTTTGAAACATTTGTTTAATGATGCAAAGATTGTTCATGTTGCATTTGTTTAACTCTGAAGCTGTGCTACTTTGCCTGCCTAAAACACATGATTGGTCTAATAGAGAGCTGAACGGTCAATGACTAGGGAGGAGAAAGAATAGGTGGGGAGGGCAGGCAGAGAGAATAAATAGGAGGAGAAATTTGGGAAGAGAAGATTGAACAGAGAGAAAGGAGGAGAATGCCAGAGGTCAGCCATCTAGCCACACAGTCAGACACGGAATAAAAAGTAAAAAAAAAAAAAAAAAGATATATAGAAATAGTTAAAGGTAAAATCCCTGAGGAAAAAGATAGATTGGATCATTTAAGATAAGAAAAGTTGGCTCGAAATAAGCCAAACTAAGGCTAGACATTCATAAAAAAAATATGTCTCTGATTGTTCAAGAGCTGGGTGGTGGGTCCTCCAAAGAGTAAAGCGGAAAAAAAAAAACCAAAGCTTTGCTATCAATAGACCAAAGTTAGAAATAATAATTGTGATAGTCAGGGTCAATATCATTTAGATTATTTCATACACTAAGTAGTCTCATATTTTTACCTAATGGTCTTTTATGTTCATTCTTCATAACTTATTGAATCTCTGCTGGCAGTTTATATGACAAAAGTTGACGCCAGAGTTTGGTAAGATAGTGTTTAAGAGCACTTGCTTCTCTTCCAGAAGATCAGAATTCAACACCCTCATCAGGAAGCTCATAATAACCTGTAACTCCATCTCTAGAGAGTAAATGCTTTCTTCTGGTCTCCAGAGGCACATCACTTGCACACACACACACTTGAAATAAATCTTTACCAAAAATCTGTACTTTGGGGAGATGGAAAATGAGAGTCTATTAATTTAGATTTGGACATCTGCAAAACATAGTAAGCTCAATTATTAAGGACACTTTCCATATTTGGAAGTCTCTGATTCAAGATTTTATACACTGAAATATTAAGATAGAGAAAGGAATGAGTAATAAGTTAATCAGAGCAGAGGCTAAGAATTTTATTTGTGGTTCTTGGTATTCTACTGTTTAATAGTGTAACCTTCAGCAGGCTAAAAATCTCATGCTTTTGAACTCTGTAAAAGTTACAAAGAAGTAGGAATGAGTTTGATGTAGCAATGAATAGCTATACTGTTGGAGAGTCATGAAAGTGTGGATCAGTATAGACACTTTTGTGGTGAAATATTTAAGTTTTACATCTTCGTGTGAGTTGCCGAGTTGAGATAATTCCAACCACAGTACTGTGGGGAAACAAAAAAAATTATGAGACGATTGAAGAATTAGAAACACAACCTGTCTGAGACTCCAACTCGGTGATTCCCAACCTGTGGGTCACAAAGGGTCAAAAGACTCTTTCCCAAAGGTCACCTATCTGATATTCTGCATATCAAATAGCTATACTGAAATTCATAACAGTAGCAAAATTACTGTTATAAAGTAGTAATGGAATATTTTTATGGTTGGTGGTCACTACAACAGGAGGGACCATATTAAAGGGCTGCAGCATTAAGAAAGTTGTGATCCACTGCTCTCTCTACATTTACAAAAGTTCTCCTTGTCTGTTTTAAGACAGACATTCAAATTTTATGAGTTAATTATAAAACATAAATATAAAAGCAATGTCTGACAATTAGAGTTGGATAAAGTAGTGTGGTTCCTAGAAATAATAAGTTCCTTGAAACTATTTTATAGATTCAAAGCATCGTTTATCTATCCATAGTACTCTCTTTTCTTAAGTTTATAATATAATTACATTTCTTTCTTTTTTTCCCATCCTCTAAACCCTCCCAAGTCCCTCCTTCATGCCTGGGCTGACCTGGATTGGCACCATACAATGAATTGATGTGCTCCTCTTGGGGAATAATATCACCTCTACTGCTAACAGTTTTCACCGCAAGCTTCCAAAGGAAGGTAGCAACCACCAGTCCTAACCAGTTATGACACCTATCAACTGCATCAACGACCAGTACGGAACTATAACCCTAAAGGTGCAGACATCATACACATATTTTGGTAATAACCAACAACTCTCTAATTGAACTTAAAACCCCCTCAAAAAAGAGGGAAATTATGTCTGCTGCCGAAACCTAGTTAGCTACTTAGTGCTAGTGAAGTCGTGGTTTCTGGAGGAGAATCTTCAACTTCTAAATTACTAAATTAGCACAACTTCTAAACTGTTATTGAGGGGACATTTGGTGGCTACAATTCCTAATACTCCGTACTTATGGGGCAGCATCCATGCTTTTTAATAAAATCTGTTTTCGATGACATTTGTCAGCAATTCAACTTACTGAGTGGCCACTTCAAAAGGGAACGTCCAAATTTATTAAATTCTTGAACACCTTTAAGGTAACTCCAGCCCCATTTGTATTTAAACACAGAAAGAAAAACCAATGTAAATCAAAGTCAATTCACCTTAATTTTTAATGCATTAAGCTTCGGCTGAGGTTGTAATATCTTTATAACAGAACAGACCAGAAGCCTACAACTGGAACGCTGCAACAGTAAAATCACAGGGCATTGCTAATAGAAAAGTGTGCCTTATTTTAACTTATATTAAAGATACATGTTCACCTATTAACTTACCTCATTTAACTCATTAAACTTTAAGCATTTTTATAGCCAAAAAAATCAATAATGTAATAAGGCTTAAAAATATGCCCATATAAATCTCTGAACCTTATATTCAGAAAAGCCCATGCTTTCAGAGGCAGTTTATATTTTAAACATTCCAGTAGTCAAGAGAGCACTGGGGGGAATGCATAAGTTCCAGGAAGCCCAATGTTTCCTGGCGTGGATGTGCATCATTCAGTCATTGCCACAGGACAGCGTCTCTCTGAGGTCTTGGGACTGTGTCGCCTCTTCAGCTGATGTTCTAGGATAAACTCAAACCGTCCAAATTTAATGTAAGGAAATTTTAAAAATGCAACTCTTTTAATTAAGATATACATTTAGTATATATTATACATAGCAATTCCAAATATTATACACATGTAAATTCTATCTTCTATCATCTATCTATCTATCTATCTATCTATCTATCTATCTATCTATCTATCTATCTATCTACCTACCTATCTATCAGTCTATCTATTTATCTATCTAGTAACAGAATATAGATATAGTCCTTGAAAGTACAGTTTTAAAACTATATATATATATATATATATTATAGAATATTGTACTTTTTATTGTTAGGGGCAAATATTTTCATCAGGGAAATATGCTGTCTATTATTCTTTCAGTATTTTTAAAGTTAATTTTCCTACCCAAAGATGAAAAATTGTAATTTTAATCATCTGAACTTAAGATAGGGAGAAAAATGCAAATGAATGAAACATATTTAATTTTAGTGGATAAAATAAACTTGGGGAAAACACTAAGGAAAAGACACAGCCACTGTCTAACTGTCTAGTCATCAAGTGTTCTAACATTCTATCACAAGCTGACTAGCTACAGTGATATCCTAGACAACTTAGGTGCATTTAGTTGATTGCTATGTTATTTTTACACATGTCTATGAACTGGAATGCTCCTAAGCACAGAACTTCTTGGACAGTTTAATTCACATTGGCCAGAAGTATATCAGCTCTTAGAATGTCTGCTGGGTGAGGTAACACATAAATTTAGTCATAGCATTCAGGAAGTGGAGGCAGGAGAATTGTATCTTTCACCTGGGCCACAAATTGAGTTTGAAGTTGGTTTAGACTTAAAGCAGAGAGACCTAGGCTAAAAACAAACAAACAGATAAACAAAACAAAAACAAAATGCATACGGATTGTTATGATTTTTTTCTTTTAATAGCCTTCAGCAAATCACTTGGTAAGTCACACCAGTATTTTACATTAGTATTTTAATGAGCTGTGCTTACTCTGTAAGAAGTCATTTGAAGAAAAGTTGCTTGCATTATTTATGTTACATACACTGCAAATGCTGGATTAACACGGAACCACCACGGCAACTCAGAAGCGATTTCCTAGAGTGTCAGTTTAAGTGGTTCTCTTTAAAGGTTCTTGTCAAGAATTGCTTCTAACCTTAATGAAATATGTAGAGCCATTATTAGGTTAAGACGTGGTTTTAAATCGACCATTAAATTATATACTGATTTAACAAACTTAGACCTTTTCAACTATCTTAACTAACAAGAAGACTATAGCCAATTAAAGTTGAAATGTTGAGAGGGGATCTTAAAATTGAACAGGAGAGTCTGAGGAGTATAGGCTCCCATTCCAGTTTCTGCTGAGCACACAGACAATATAAAACTTCATGAAGATTTGCCATGTTAAGTACATATGCCACCTGAGGTAAAAGTACCTACTATTGTATCCTGTGTGCTTCTGCTCACCTAGAGGATAACATTAATGAGCACTATATATATATACACTCACACATATGTATGTAGGTATGTATACATATATAATTTATAGATATACACATATATACATACACATATATGTCTATACATATATGTGTATAGTGTAGAGATACTAATATATGTACATATAGATACACATTGTAGATATATACACATCAACATATATATTTGTGTGTATATGTATATACATATACACACAAACACACACTTTATATATACATACACACACATATATATATACATACACACACACACACACACACACACACACACACACACATATATATATATATATATATATATATATATATATAAAGTCATGCATGTAGCAATTAGTGCCCAGTGACAATTCTGAGGCATGAATCTCATATGGTCCCTCTTATGTAAAGGAGCCTCTACATAACCTGAAATTGCTCTGATTGTTCCTCTGCAAGGTTTGTTATTTCATTCTTTTTGGTGGTCATGCTTTTAAATTTGGTATCAAGAACTGAGTTTCAGCTTAAAATCATTGATTTGCTACCTTAGAGTTCATAGCCCAATAATTTTACTGATTCTATTTGCTTCTGATCTTTGTGCATATCATTCATTGTGTAATACCCTTCAATTTAATTTTCTTTTCACCTAGATTCACATACTTGCAATTCAATGTCATCGGTATATTTTGTTAATTTATTTTATCTTTTTCTCTGTCAAGTTTTCATTATATTATTGATAAATAGATGAATTGCTTCCTACAGTTTTTGTCTTGCTTGTTATAAAATTACAGCTCAAAATAGTTTTATCCATGATTTTTGAAATTTGATTCTTCTAGGTGGATCCATGTGTGAGAAAAGTAGTCCCAATGATCTCAACTGCTTATACAAATGCACATATGCTGACATTCATTAAAGAGAAAATTTAATGGAAAATTCGGCATCAGATAACTATATCATTTATGCTAAATTCAATAGCCATAGAGAAGGATTTGAGAAAAATCAGTTTAGCTAGAAATGGTGGAAAGGTGTTAGTGAGAACTTTCACATAACCAGAGCAAGCCTGAGTAACTTATGTCTTTGTTAGACTATGTTGAACATACCAAAAAGTGATAAATGGGAGAAAAATACCTCTAATAAATGTCATAAAAGAAAAATTACAAATAATGGAAAAATACATTAAGATGTGCTTGATAACTTTCAGAAATTAAAGACATGAATCCTCAGATTCAGTGAGAGAACCATTTATGATCACAGTGTGCAGAAAATAATGTTTCACAAAACTTGCAATACATCCAAAACTAGAGAAGACAAACTAAGTGTTTGTTGTCTCTCGTAAGAAAAATAAAATATTTCCTGGCATTGAGATAAACTAGGAGTTATTTTTAAAAAGAAAGTAAAAGAAAAAACATATTGGAGCCTGCTTGCCCAGGGACAGAGTCTGTCACACTGATGAGTACAGCATTTAGATAAAGAAAATAGCAGAACAACTTTGTTGTTACCTAAATTTTATGAAATGAATGATTGTAGATTTTCTCCACTAAGAAACAAGTGAAAAGTGATTAAATTAAATGTGATCTCTTTGTTGAAAACAAGGATCAAATGTGAGTTATTCAATTTAGGTATTTGGCAGAATAAAATGGACACATCAAAAACAGAATAAAGCAATGAAAAGTAAGGCTGGTTTTCAGTAGAATTAAAGAAAAAAACAGACAGATTCCCTAGGTGCTGGATGATACAGAGAACAGGGATGGGAGAGTTCTTGGTTCATTGGAGGAGTGTTTTACTTTGGATTGATGACATTTAATTTACCTATTTACAATGAGATTATGTCTGTGTGGTTTGAATTATGATACCAAAATGATAGAGAATTGAGTTTTACAAACTCTATAATATACACTATTCATCTTGCAGTCACCATAGAAAAAGTTACCAGCATAGCTGGAGGAGAAGTGTTTGAAAACACATCTATCAGCATTCTTAACCTTCCCAGGATGACTCTGAACTTTGTGCAGCAGTAGAAGATCGATGCTCTTGTGAAAACGTGAGTGAAAAGGTGTTGCTGTGTCTCAAATTCAATGAGATGCCAAGTCTGCATTTTACTGGCAAAAAGAAATAAGAAAGAATTGGTAATAAGAATGGACAAATTCATGAAGCCATGTGCTGGGCCTCGAAGAGATTGTACAATGTACTGGTGCGTAGCAAAAAACAAAACAAAACAAAACAAAACAAAACAAAACAAACCGCTGTTACTTTTTGTTGTTTGAGAATTTTATACATGTAATGATTTTGATCAAAACCACTAGTTTTGATCCCCTACAATTCTTTCCCTCCCTCCCTCCCTCCCTCCCTCCCTCCCTCCCTCTTTCCCTCCCTCCCTTCCTTCCTCCCTCCCTCATTTCTTTCTCCCAAACACATATATTTTTTAAACTACTGAATCCAATTATTCTTTCATGTATATAAATAGGTTTAGTGCCAGCTGCTAGAGCATGGGTAACCATGTGCTCTGTAGAAAATTGACTCTTGCTTCCACATCAATTATGCAAGAACAACACAAGAGCAAACTACAGAGATCCCAGCATGTATGGTGGAAGGATTTATGGAGTTTTACACTTAAATAATTTAAAATACAAGACTTGCATGGAACAATGACCAAAATATATATAAATGGGTGAATGAACATATATGAATTATATGCGTACATGAAGATTTATTTGTTTATTTATACAAGTTACCTCCATGTAACTTTATTTGGCTTAATCTTATTTTGTAGTCCAGACTGGCTTCAAACTCACTGAAAATTTTCTGTCTCTCTTTAGTGCAAGGATTGCAGATGTGAGCTACCACATGTGACCTGAACATGTATCTATTTAAAATATTATTATGCAGACATGCAAAACGTATCTCGAAAGGTAAAATACTATGCTTGAATAGTATTTAATTACAGACAAGAACTTGGGAGAGTGAGCCAGAAAAGTACCCAACACAAATCAAACATTGTGTACAATAGGCTAATGTGAATTCATTTTAAAGATGATTATCAAGAAGAAGAGAAGTGCATGAATATTTAAGCTGGATATAAATATGACTGACTATAGTCTTCTATTCACACCCAGTCAATGTTTTTTTATCTGAGGCTAAAGCTTGCCCCTGTGCATTAAAATACATGCCAAATATAAGGCTTGTTGGGGTATTGTTGTAAGACATCATGGCTCAATAACGGAATAATGTTAAGTAAAAAGAAATTTCAAAGGCACAGAGAAAGGGATCTATATGCCTAATTTGCATAGTAAAAACATGTTGTATAATGTTCACTACATAAACTCAGAATATATTCCAAACTTTTGTCACCTCGAGGTATGCATGGCACAGAAATTGATTAGCTGGGAAGAGAGAGTGCCTTAATTTTCTCAACTCACATGGAAATTTCTTAAATCATTTACGAAGATGTGCTCATATACGACCTTTGTAAATTTCTGAAGGAAAATCTTGCACTTTGAAAGCAACATGTAGCTTTAAATCTATGGGCTGGCAAGGGCCCCTTTCTCATCCATGTCAATAAGTGGGAACTGAATGTGCACCTTTCTCCCCTATAGGAGGTTCAAATAAGCTTTTGCACTTTGACTAGAAAAAATAAAATTGATCTACAGATAAATATATTGTTTTCTTTTTAAAATTATTCCACTGTTGAAAACAGAACATGAAAAGGTCAGGTTAAAACATAAATGAGTAATCCCTTCATCAGCAGTGGTCTTGGTGACTGACACGACATTCTTAGGCAGGCTTGCACGCAAGTTAACTTGAACCCACGTTTTATTGCAATCCATTTTTATCTTAATGTTTCTTCTTTTCTATAATATGCTGCATATATTTGCCTTATTAATTTTCCTTTGTATTTTTCTAATTTTGGAATTCTGAATATGTCTGGCCCCAAAACAGTCATCAGCTGCCGAGACCCAGCTTAAGCATCAATCCCGCTATTATTCTTGATAATGTGAGACTCTACTATCAACCCTGCCTTTGAAAGTTCACACCCACTGTCTTTTGTGAGACATAAGTGTGCGTATTTCAGTCTCTGCCACTAGAATCTCCCTTGTGAGGGTGTCCAGTGTACA
This sequence comes from Ondatra zibethicus, assembly GCA_004026605.1. Taxonomy (NCBI): domain Eukaryota; kingdom Metazoa; phylum Chordata; class Mammalia; order Rodentia; family Cricetidae; genus Ondatra; species Ondatra zibethicus. Next base: position 88,975 of record PVIU01006133.1, on the reverse strand, counting down.
ACTATGCTTTCTCATTTCACTCCGTTCTGCAGCACAGATTTCCAAAGGATGCTGGTGATAAGCAGGAGAATTGGGAAATTTCTTAATGCCACATTGTCCTAGATAAAATGAGAGCTGAGATCATGTCTTACGCTGTAACTGTAGAGGCATGCTAAAATCATCTTTCAGTGCCAGATTGCCAATGAAATGTCAAGAGTGATTAACTGAGAACGTATCGGCAAAAACACTGAGGTAACATTGTAACCTTAACTGACTACTCTGTTTTACTCCATTTGCTTTTGAATACGTCTCTCCTTATTTTCTCATATTTACCGTTCAAACTTACTCTAAGGTTTATAAAGCATTACAGTCTTTAAGTTGGGTGCTGGAACTTCCAGTTTAGGCAGAAATAACTATTACTCTTCTGGTGGGGGAAAAAAGCTTCCTGTTAAGAGTGAGGAGTGATTTTTCTCTCTGGCATAGGGAGAGAAGCAGAGAAAAGGGGTTTCTAGAGAATATGTGTATGTATTTGAGAGAATAGAAAATGTAGAATGATCTGATGAACAAATGAACAAGGATACCTGAGGATCCAATTAGCCTGCATGAGGTCCTGGTGTGCCCTGTAGAGCAGAGGGTGTCCTGGGGAGTGGAGCTCACGCACAGTCTTTAGAGGCAGAAGCAGGTGGTAAAAAGTATCATTGGTTCAAAGTTCTATTCCTTATAGAAAAGTGCTGAGGGTGTTTCTGAGACCAGCTAGGTTGACTAAAGCTTTCCTGTATGGTTCAAACGAAGGCTTCAGTTTTTATAGAACTGTCCCACTTTAGAACTGTTTATGTGACACCTCGCGTGAGGCAATCCATCCAGTTTGTCCTCTACGAAGGAAGGTCGTTCTTTGACAATGGGCTCACTAGTTTGATTTAAGGACACGGATGTAATGATTTATATTTTCAAATAGTTGGGATATGGGAATATTTAATGCTGATACAAAGGGGTTAATAAAGGAATTAGGAAGTTATTAATTCTAAAGTTAATGTGTTTAAAAGTAAACAAGAAATGAAGTATGGAGGTGCATGACTGTTATCTCATTGCTTGGGCAATAGATTCAATCAACAATAAGTTCCTTGTGCTTGCTTTGGCAGCACATTTATTAAACTTGGAACGATAGAGATGGTTAGATGATTAGCATGATGGGGAAAAAACAGTAGTGCCCAGCATCTTTGAACATAGCAAGTTCAAAGTCAGTCTGGGCTACACACGACTCATTTCCAAATAAAAACAAACCAGTTGCAAGATGGCAGATGGGTTAGCAGAGGAATTTGAGGTGATTGTGTGTGTGGTTTCCCCAACATTGTACATAGAAACGGAAAAGAGAAAACACCTTTGTATCAGGCAAAACTGAACTTGTTTTTGGTCTAAAGGGAAAAGGATCACCATTTGTATGGTTTTGTTTTTATAGTTGCTGAGGCTTTTATCACTCACGAAGATTAGCTTTACCCTAAGTTTAATGTTTGTACCCGGATGTCATGTGAGGAAAACCAGTTGCTACTGATACATGACTCTGCAGGAGAGGGACCTCAGTGGGAAGGAGTCTAGAGGCCCCATGGTGGGTGAGAGACAAATACTCCATCGCCATACAGACAAAGCTTAAGTGGGGAGTTTTATTGAGATAAAGGGAGTGGGAGAGAGAGACAGACAGACAGAGAGACAGAGACAGAGAGACAGAGACAGAGAGGCAGAGACAAAGAGGCAGAGTCAGAGAGAGACAGAAAGAGAGAGATGCAGAGAAGGAATGCAGAAGGGGAAAAGGAGGTAGAAGTAGGCAGGCAGAGTTTCCCTTTTTAAAGGGACAGGATGTTGCCTGCCCTGCAAGCAGGCATGACTCAGGGGTGTTGCACTCTGTCAGGTCAGGTCCTCAAGGGGTGGGGCCAGATGTACCAGGACACTAACAGCTAATCTACCATCTACATGCCTGGGATGCTGGAGAGGAGTCTGGAGCAGATGCAGAGCATCATATGGTACATCCAGGGACTGCTTTCCATAGCTGCTCTTCCTTATGAAACATATCTTGGAGCCATGAAACTGCTGACAAACTCACTCTGCAGTGGGAATACCCACTTCATTTTAGGGGAAGTGGCTTCAAATTTGAATGCGTGCCAATTAAAATATCCTCTATAACCAGTGATAGAACTCTATGAAGAAATAGGAGTATTTTGATGTGTAGTTTCCTGAACACAGACAGGAAGTTTCTTCCACCTACATGCTGTTTTCCATGGTGAGAGGATGAGATAAAACTGATAATTTGATCATCTTTTTTTGTTTTTTTTTAACTAATTGTTTATTACAGAGATAACTTAATTTACAGGAGTTTTCTCCAGGGGGGAAAGAAACCCTGAGCATGAAAGTTATTCATCTATAAAAAGAATATAATTAGATGAATTATCAGAGAAGATGAAGATGAGATGGAAGATCATCCTGTTAAATGATAAAAGGAACATCAATGAGTGTTTTCTCTCATGTGGGATTCTAGATTTCATATAGATATGTAAACATGTGTGTGTGTGTGTTCATTTATACTTACACACACACATAAAAGCAGAAAGTATTCTTGAGAATCAGGGAGAATAACGAGCATGGGAAGGCTATTGGGGATAAATATGGTAAATGATACACTGTTTAAAATTACCTTTATGGAATCCAACACTACATACACTGAATATATTCCAGTAAAAAGTGATTGAAAAATAAAACTCAAGCTACATAATGAATGCAAAGTTGTGTGCTCTATTAGAACTGCAGTTTAACAGGATTCATTTTAAATGTCTTATGGAATATGGACAAAATGAAAACACTCCTCTGGGTATACATTTCAGATGGAAAAGAATGAGACCACAGATAATGCTACAAAATACAAGGATACATCACCAGTTGTTTTCTGTCAGGATAGCTGAAGCCAGGATATAGAAACAATTTTTTAAAGATTTATTTTTATTTTATGTTTGTGGAGATTTTGCTTGCATGTAGGTCACCATGTGACTAATGTGCCCACAGAGGCCAGAAGAGGGCATTAGATACCCTGGAACCAGAGGTGCAGATGGTTATGAAACTACCATGTAGGTGCTGTGAACTGGACTTGGGTCCTCTGTAAGGACTAGTATGCTTGACCCCTGAATCAAATCTCCAGTCCCAAGAAATAACATTTTACTGGATATATTTTACTTTAAATCTGTAAGAAGATCTTCGTTGTCTTAAAATTTACCTAACTACATCAACGGTTATGTTTTTCTTCCTCAGTGCAATATGATAGATATAGTACACTAGAGGGCATAATATCATTTCATTTCATGAGACGAATCACTGGTTAGGAGTCCTTGCAGCCCTTCAAAGAGCACCCAAGTTCAGTTCTCAGCACCTGCCATTGGGCAGTTCATTACCTATCAGTCCTGTTCCAGGAGATGCAATGCTCCAATGCTGTCTTCTGACCTTGTGGACAACTGAACACACTTGTACACACACATACATATGCACACACACACACACACACACACACACACACACACACACACACACAGGTGGGGGAGTGAGAGCAGGAGAGGGAGAGAGAGAGAGAACTACATATCTATACCAGGAAGGGTTGGGCAAGGCTCATGAGAAGCAAACTTGACTTCACTCAGTACTTCACCACTGTGCCAGATGTCCTCACATTCACCATCATTGACTACAAGAATACACATTTGAACATAGGGTAGGATTCTTGGTATGGTGAAGCCCAGGTTACCCTATCTTATGTGTGATGAGGATTGGCAATAATATTCTATAGGTATAGTAAGCACTGTCTAAGCATTACTCCACTATCAGGAATTCCAACATTGTTAGAATTTTCCATTATGGATTACTTGTAATGTCTTTAACAGTTGACACAATTTTATAATCTAAGTAGTGTCAGAAGAATAAAGATATAACACATGCACATTGGATACAATACTAAATAGAAGTAACTGTCGAATCCACTTGGCAATAGCTGCCAGAATTTTAATTGACAAGTCATAAATACATTTAGATAAGTGACCAATACTTTGTTAATTCTCATTATTTTTTATTTAACCTTCACATTTTAATTGTTTGGATAGTAATGTGCTATACATTTTTCCACTCCTCTTTCTTCCTCCCGATCCCCCCTTCCATGCTCCCAATTTATTCAGGAGATTTTGCCTTTTATTCCCTTACTAGTTAGATTCATGTATGTCTCTCTTAGTTTCTCTTTGTTACCTAGGTTCTCTAGGGTTGTGGTCTGTAGTCTGCTTTGGTGTGGGAAGTCCATTTGCATGTGTGTTGCTCTTATTGGTTAATAAATCAAACTGATTCGACCAGTTGCTTAGCAAAATAGAGCAAGGCGGGAATTCCAAGCAGACAGAGGAAAAAAAGAAGGTGAAATCAGGGAAAAGCCATGTAGCTGCCACAGGAGACAGATGCTGGATGCTGGATGAAATTTTACCAGTAGGCCTCAAGCATGCAACAATACACAGATTAATAAAAATGGGTTAATTTAAGATAGAAAAATTTGCCAAAAATACTCATAAGCTAATAGGCCAAGCAGTATTTTAATTGATACAGTTTTCTGTGTGGCTATTTGGGGTCTTGGCAGTTGGCAACAAGCAAGCAGCCTACATCAACACTGGTTGATCTTTGCTTTTAGTCTATTATCTACCTATAAGTGAGTATATGTTATATTTTCCTTTCTGGGGTCTGGGTGACCTCACTCAGGATGGTTATTTCTAGTTCTGTCCTTTCACTTGCAAATTTCAAGATGTCATTGTTTTTTCACAGCTGAGTAGTACTCCATTGTGTAAATGTACCACACTTTCCTTATCCATTCTTAGTTTCAGGGGCATCTGGGTTGTTTCCAGGTTCTGGATACTATGAATAATGCTGCTATGAACATAGTTGAGCAAATATCCTTGTGGGATGAGTGTTTATCCTTTGGGTATAGGCCCAAGAGTAGTATTTCTGGGTCTTCAGATAGATTTATTCCCAATTTTCTGAGAAACTTCCATACTGATTTCCGAAGTGGTATAATTTTTCACTCTCACTAGCAATGGAGGAGTGTTGCCTTTACCTCACAGCCTCTCCAACATAACCTTAGACATTCTGAAGGTGTAAGATAGGTCTCTCCAAGTTGTTTTGATTTGCAATTCTCTGATGACTAAGGATGCTGAGCATTTCTTTAAGTGTCTTTCAGTCATTTGAAATTCTTCTGTTGAGGGTTCTCTGTTTAGATCTGTACCCCATTTTTTATTGGATTATTGGTCTTTTGATTTTTAGTTTCTTTAGTTCTTTGTATAATTTGGAGAGCAATCCTCTGTCAGATGTGGGGTTGCTGAAGATCTTTTACCATTCTGTAGACTGTTATTTTGTCTTGTGGACCATGCCTTTTGCTTTACAGAAGCTTCTCAGTTTCAGGAGGTCCCATTTATTAATTGTTGCTCTCAGTGTCTATGCTACTGCTGTTATATTTAGGAAGTGGTCTTCTCTGCCAATGCTACTTCCCACTTTCTCTTCTGTGAGGTTCAGTGTGGTTGGTTTTAAGTTGAGGTCTTTGATCCATTTGGACTTGAGTTTTGTGCATGATGATAGATATGGATCGATTTGCATTCTTCTAGATGATGACCCCCAGTTATATCAGTAGCATTTTTCCATTGTTTAATATTAGGTTCTTGGTCAAAAATCAGGTGTTTATAGGTGTGTGGGTTAATATCAGAGTCTTTGATTCTATTTCATTGGTCCACCTGTCTATTTACTTTTTGCAAATACCAAGCTGTTTTTATTACTATAGATCTAAGTAGAGCTTGAAGTTATCTCCAGATGTTCCTTTATTGTACAGGATTGTTTTGCTATCCTGGGGTTTGTTTTTCTGTATGAAGTTTTGCCCTTTCTATAACTGTTAAGAATTTTACTGGGATTTTGATGGGTATTATATTGAATCTATAGATTGTTTTTGGTAAAATTGCATTTTTTTTTACTATGGTAATCTTACCTATCCAAGAGTATAAGAGATTTTTCCATTTTATAATGTCTTCTTCAATGTCTTTTTTCAAATAAATTGACTTTAAGTTCTTGTCATAAAGGTCTTTAACTTCTTGCGTTGGAATTACCCTAAGATATTTTATATTATTTGTGACTATTGTAAAGTGTGATATTTCTCTGATTTTCTTCTCAGCTCATTTTTCATCTATATATAGGTAGCCTACTGATTTTTTGCTTTCATCTTGTATCCGTCCACATTACTGAAAGTGTTCATCAGTTATAAGAGTTCCCTGGTAGAATTTTTTGGGTAACTTATATATACTTTCATCAACAAATAGAAAAACTTTGTCCTCTTGTTTTTTAATTTGTATTTCCTGATTTCCTTTTCTTGTGTTATTGCTATAGCTTAAACTTTGAATATTTAATAGATTTGGAGAGAATGGAAATATTGTCTTGTTCTTGATTTCACTGGGATCATTTTGAGTTTCTTTTCATTTTTTTTTTTACTGTGTATTGCTTTTATTATGTTTAGATGTATTACTTGTATCCTTGCTCTCCCTAAGACTTTTATCATGAAGGGGTGTTCAATTTTATCAAAGGCTCTTTCAGCATCTAATGAGATGATCATGTGATTTTTTTCTTTTAGTTTGTTTATATGGTGTATTATATTGACAGATTTTCATATGTTGAATCATCTCTGCATCTCTCAGATGAAACCTTCATGGTCATGGTGAGTTTCTCCCATGTGTCCTTGGATTCAGTTTGCCAGTATTTTTGCATCAGTGTTCATGAAGGATATTGGCCCGTAATTCTCTATCTTAGTTGTGTCTTTGTGTGGTTTGGGTATCAGGGCAACTGAAGCCTCATCAAAAGAGTTTGGCAATGTTCCTTTTGTTTCTATTGTGTGGGACAATCTGAGGAGTATTTTTATTAGCTCTTCTTTGAAGTTCCAGAAGAATTCTGCACTGAAACCATCTGGCCCTTGACTTTTTTTTTTTTTTTTTTTTTGGTTAGGAGGCTTTTGATGACTTTTTCTATTTACATAGGGTTTATAGGTCTATTCAATTTATCTGGTCTTGGTTTTTATTTTGTTACATGGTACTTACCTAGAAAATTGGTCATTTCCTTTAAATTTTCCAGTTTTGTGGAGTAAAGGAGTAAAGGTTTTTCTTTTCCTTTTTTGAGACAGTGTTTCTCTGTAGCTTTGAAGCCTGTCTTGTACTACAACTAGCTCTTGTAGACCAGGCTGGTCTTAAACTCACATATATCCATATGCCCCTGCCTCCTGAATGCTGTGATTAAAGATGTGTACCACCACAGCCTGGCTGGGCTACAGGTTTTTGAAGTATGTATGACCTGACAATTCTCTGGATTTCCTCAGTGTCTGTTGTTATATCCCCCTTTTCATTTCTTATTTAGTTAATTTGTATATTCTCTCTGCGTCTTTTGGTTAATTTGAATAAGGGTTTGTCTATCTTGTTGATTTTCTTGAAGAACCAACTCTTTGTCTCAGTGATTCTTTGTATTGATTTTTTTGTTTCTATTTTATTGATTTCAGCCCTCAGTTTGATTATTTCTAGCCTTCTACTCCTCCTGGATGACTTTGCTTCTTTTTGTTCTAGAGCTTTCAGTTGTTCTGTTAATTCGCTAGTGTGGGATTTCTGTAGTTTCATCAAGTGCTATGAACTTTCCTCTAGTATTCCTTTCATCATGTCCCATAATTTTGGGTATGTTGTGTGGTCATTTTTATTAAATTTTAGGAAGTCTTTTTTTAATTATTTTATTTTATTTTTTATAAAAGAAAACAAGCTATCTTTTTTTCATTTTACATACCAATCCCAGTTCCCACTCCCTCCCCTCCTCCCATTCCCTCCACCTAAACCCTCATCCCACTTCCTATCCACTCCTCAGAGAGAGTAAGGCACATTGCTTTGGAATAGGTCCAAGGCCCTACTATATCTAGGCTGAGCAAGGTATCCATATAAAGAGAATAAGTTTCAAAATAGCAAGTATAAGCCGTAGGGATAAATCCTGGTGCCACTGCCAGTGGCCCTGCAGTCTGTCCCAGTCATATAGCTGTCACCCACATGAAGAAGTTCTAGTTTGGTCCTTGCTGGTTTCTTCCCTGTCCCGCTGGAGTTGGTGAGTTCCCATCAGCTCAGGTAAATTGTTTCAGTGGATGTCCCCATCATGTTCTTGAACTCTTTGCTCATATCCTCACTCTTCCCACTCCTGTTCATTACCACCACCATCCGGCTAGCCTGTGTTTTTTTTATCTGTGAATTGAGTCTATTGATATTAAAGGATAAAAAAAATCCAGTGATTGCTACTTCCTGTTATTTTTGCTTTTGTTGGTGGTGGTGTCATTTTTTGTGTGTTTCTCTTCTTAATGATTTGCTGGTGTGGGATTATGTATTGCCTGTGTTTTGTGGGTGTAGCTAGCTTCCTTGGGTTGAAGTTTTTCTTCTAGCACTTTCTGCAGGGCTATATTTGTGGATAGGTATTATTTAAATCTAGTTTTGTCATGGGATATCTTGTTTTCTCCATCTATGGTGATTGAAAGCTTTGCTGGATTTAGTAGTCTTGGCTTGCATCCATGGTCTCTTTGTGTCTGCATAACACCTGACCAGGACCTTCTGGCTTTCATTGTTTTCATTGAGAAGTCAGGTGTAATTCTGAGAGTTCTGCCTTTATATGTTACTTGGGCCTTTTCCTTTGCAGCTCCTAATATTCTTTCTTTATTCTATATGTTTAGAGCTTTGATTATTTTGTGGTGAGGTAACATTTTTTTTGTGGTCCATGTTGGGGAAAATTGTTAGTTGGTTCCCAGATGGCCAGACCAGGAAATAATCACTTAGATACTAGATTGTTTGCAATACTGTTTAGCCAATAGCTTAAGTGTATTACTAGCTATCTCTTATATCTTAAATTAACCTGTTTCCATTATTTTATATTTTACCATGAGGCTCGTGGCTTACTGGCAAGGTTCCCACATGTTTGTCTCTGGTAGTGACTACACGGCTTCTCATTGACTCTGCTTACTCTCTCTACATATATATGTATCTTCCAGCATGGCTATATTCTGTTAAGCTATTGGCAAAAGTAGCTTCTTTATTAACTAATAAAAATAATACATATAAAGAAGGACTTTCCACACAATTTCCCCTTTTCTGTTTAAACAAAAAGGAAGGTTTTAACTTTAATATAGTAAAACTATATATAATGAAACATGTATCAAGCAAGAACTATACTTTTTTATATCTACTTTATCTCTTATCATAATTAAGGAAAACTATAACTATCTATTCTTCAACTCCATCAAAGACTCCAGAAGGATATGATATTACCCAAGTAAACAGGAAGTGCATTGTCAGCAACTTCCAAAACTCTAGAATTGACAGAGACATCTCACTGCCTGGATATTCACCCAAAGTTCTTCTGCAACATTGGGGCACCCATCTTTAGCCTACAGACTCATAGTATCTATCAGATTTTTAAATGAAGCAGGAAAGTTGGAGATACGTTCTGCCTTGTAATGGCAGTTTGTCAGTCACTTTCTTCTGTGTCCTACAGAATGTCTAGCAGACACTTTTTGTTCCTTCATGAAGCAGGAACCCTGAAGGACCATTTTACCTTAATGCAAGTTCAGCAGTCATTTTTCTGTAGGTCCTTCATATCCAATTCATACAGCATAATATCAATCAGTCCAGGCAAAAACAGTTTTCTGCCCAAATGGCTAACAAATTCCATAAAGAGCCTCTTCCATGATCATCATCCTCTTGAAGCAGATTGGTGCTGTCTGAGTAGATGTGTCTCATTGTCATGAAAAATCCTAAGTTCTTAAAACATTTTAAATGCCATATTCTGTAGGTCTTTGAAAGTGTTGAAGATTATCTATCTAACTGAAATATATCTCTGTACATCTAGAAAACCTAACTAGCATGACTACAGGCTTGATTATTACAGATGATTATCTATGAACTTGTATTTCTTAATTATCCATTACATTTTAAATGACCTGTATAAACACAATACCTTAATCAAGAAAAGAAATATGTATATATAAGTATATGTATATATAAAAATTTATATATATATATAAAACAAAATTAATCTTAAATTTTTATCAATAAAGCAAGAACCATACCAATGCAAATCTCTATAGCATATTCCCCTTTAAATGTAAACAAACATTTATAAACAGTACTTGGGAATTTGGGTGTATTTCTGTCCAAACTGCTTTCTGCTTTTTGTTGGGTGAAGTAATTTTGGGGGATATTCATGGTGACCTTTCAGTAGGTCATGGTCCATCAGGCCACATAAGTCTGGTAGGAATCCACAGGTTCTCATCCTCTGTGGAAACAAAGGAAGAACCTCTTTTTAAAAGAAGCAAAATCCTTAAACCCTTATTTTGAAGTTAAGTTATATAACACACACACACACACACACACACACACACACACACACACACACACACATATATATATATATATATATATATATATATATATATATATATATATATATATATATATATATATATATATTTAGCTTAGCAGTCCCCAGGATCAAATGTTTCTCTGCAGTCAAAAAATTCAAAGAAAACACAATATTATACATAATCCAGACTCTCTGTGTATATTCCATCTTTTTGTGGCTTATTTTTCTCAATCTATTACTTTTCTACAAGTTTAATATTTATTATCTTTACTCCTTTAAGCTATGACTATCTATACTTTTTTATATTATAACTGTCTATATTCCTTTTTCTCTCTCTCAAGCCTATGTACATTTATCCAAACACCATGACCCATTCAAAGGTATTTTTTAATCTGAATATGTCTTTATTGTGTATATGTAATTATTTTCTTACCAGAGGTGCCTTGAATAAAGAAAGAAAGAAAAGAAAGAAGGAAGAAAGGAAGAAAAGAATGAAGGAAGGAAGGAAGAAAGAAAGAGAGAGAGAGAAAGAAAGAAGAAAGAAAGAAAGAAAGAAAGAAAGAAAGAAGGCACACTGGATTTGACACTCCCCAGTGACATTTCCATTGGTGGACTTAACAATTTTTGACAAGCTTGTATCTGAGTTTGCTCTTCTCTTGTTCTGGAGTGACCCAGTTCAGTCCCACTGAAGCCCCACTGCTCCACAAACAGGTTTATCTTGAGCACTGACCTCTTTTCTGAACCAGAGATTTCGGGAACATTCAATGGCTTGACATCTAGTTTGACGTTTCTTAGACAGTTTACCATAGCTTAGTGTTGGAATGAAACATCATTTGACTCATCTCCTACCTCCTCCCAGCCAGGAAAGCTATTCGTTTTAAAGGGTATCTCACATCCATTCACTTCCCTGCATCCTCTTGATACCTATCTTGGTCCAGATCATGACAGTTTCTTACCTGAAGTATTTATCTCCAATGGTGCCTGTATCTGACCACATTTTATAGCCACATGAGACACAACACTAGCCTTCTAGCTTCTCCTGAATAAGATTCTTATTTCCATGTATGCACCTCCTACCTTAGGTTCTTATTTCCATGTATTCTACTTAATTTAAGAGCCTATCATTCCAAGTCCTTTCTCCCTCCACCCTATCTCCTTCATTCTTATTTTCTATTTTTATCAGTTTCTAGAGTAAAGGTTAGTACAAATGAGCATCAAATAAATATTTTGAGTAATTGACTATGTAATTGACATCAGATAGATTAGTGTGTCAACCTGCCAAGAATCTACATGGAAAAGTTGAGACAAAACCTAAAGCCAATATGATACCTAATACATTTTTATCTTTTTGGTCATTTAAGTTTTAAATAATACTTTAGTCATTTATGACTTCTAAATACACATACTGGAGATATATTGACAAATACAGAGAAACAAATGTAAATTATATGCTTGTTTTCTACTTTGTATACACATGCATTTAATCCTGTGTAGTTGCTAGACAAATAATCTCTTTGTATTAATTTAATTGAGGTGGTTACCTAGCCATAGCATCTAATCAGCAACTCATGTAATTGGCCAGACTACCTATGACAGAGCAATTAGGTTGTGTTCACATACAGAACTTTGACAGGCTACAGCTAAGTGTTTCTGCAAATAGCAGAGAAGTGACTAAAAATTAGGTTAGTGACTATATTGAATCTTTTTTTACTATTATTGTTTGTACTTAAAAATTTTTTAAACAATTTTTTCCCATCTTACATACCAATCCAAGTCCCCACTCCCTCCTCTCCTGCTCCCCCACCTTCAGCCACTCTACCCCCATTCACTCCTCAGAGAAGGTAAGTCTTCCCATAGGGAGTCAACAAAGTCTGGCATATCACTTTGAGGCAGGACCAACAAAACACACAGAGGCTGATATTAATTATAAACTGGTTGGCCTCTTAGCTTAGGCTTAATATTAACTAGCGCTTACAACTCATACTAACCCATAATTCTTTTCTATGTTTAGCCACATGACTTGGTACCTTACTCGGTGAGACATTCTCATCTTGCTTCCTCTGTGTCTGGCTGCTGACTTCAGACTGAACATTTTCTTTTCTAGAATTCTTCAAGTCTTTTTGCCCTGCCTATTCTTCCTGCCTGACTACTGGCCAATCAGTGTTTTATTAAACCAATACAAGTGGCAACTCTTTACATGGTACAAGAGCATTGTCCCACAGCACTTCCCTTTTTCTCTTTTCAAAGCAAGAACTCTAAATCCAATCTCCTTTGTTTAGCTGTTTTTCCTGACTATTAGCCATAGCACCTTGTAACCAACACTCTAAACAAAGAAAAACTTCCATAATCCATAATCCATTTTTTGGGGGTGGAATGTGCATATAGTTTTCTAAGTTACTTCCTTCTAATTGAGAGCACTGATAATCTTATGGGGACTCAAAGAAAATTTAGGATCATGGTGAAGTACTGATTGGAGTATTCTTTAAGGCTGAATCATATCAGCCAGTAGTCTTGCAGCTGTTCTGGATGTAGAACTCAGAGGAAACTGCAAAAAAGTTTTGGATTTTGGAAATGTTGGATTATCTGGGCCATCTCCTCCTATCAGAGGTTTTTAAGGGGGACTTCCTTGATCAAACCTATTTTTTCCTAACTCAGAATGAATCCACAGCTTCTCATTTGCTGTTGAAACAAAAGCAAAACCTCTTCTTAAAAGTAACGTATCTTTTACCTTAAATTTTGAAGTCAACTCATTTTCAGAATTTATAAGTTGGATTAATCTAGCAGCATTTATAATTAAATGTCTTTCAGCAGTTGTTGCTTCTTCTTCATCAGTCAAACAACTCAAAGACAAACAACATACATCATCCAGACTTTCTGTATATTTTGCAATTTTGTGTAGCTTTCTTAAAACTATATTTTTATTTTTATTTCTGGTGTTTTGAGACATGGTTTCTCTGTTTTCTTTGCTGTCCTTGATCTCACTTTGTAGACCATACTGGCCTGAAACTCACAGAGATCTACCTGTGTCTGCCTCCCAAGTGCTGGGATTAAAGGCATGTGCTACCATACCCAGACTTCGAACTCACAGAGGTTCACCTGCCTCTGTCTCACAAGTGCTGGGATTAAAGGTGTGCGCCACCACATTTGACAACATTTCTTTTTGTAAGGACTTTCTCTATCCTTTTCTTTTCTCTGCTAAGCCTATGTATATTTTTAAACACACTATAAACCATTTAGAGAAGTTTTACTTTTTTCCCCCTCTGAATCTGTCTTTACTGTATATCTCTATCTTTTCTGACTACACAAGTCTTTAGTCTGTTAATCGACATGACTAAGATTAAAGTTGCATCTTTGGTGGCTGGGTCCACCCCACTCCTTGGCCTCTGGAGAGATTAGCTGCATGGCAGAGGTACTGATGGGAGCCATGTTTTTTTAACCACAACTCTGTGGAGTTTCTAGGTCTATGCCATGCCATCCTGCTGCCTGCTCATAAGCACCATTTAAGTGTTTGGTGGCAGGGCCTCTTAGAAGAGTTGCATGTCTTTTGCTGCTAATACTGAGTAACACTCTCTTAAAGGAAACATGCCACTGCTTACCTCTAGCAAATATAGCCCACCCAAGACAATACTGCTACCAAGAAACTGTGCTTGACTCTGTTCTTTTGCTGTATAGAATACTTTTTTTTTTTTTTTAAAAAAAAAAAAAAGCTTTCTCTGGCTTCATGTGGAAATTCTTGCCGAACGTTTGGTGTCATTTCTAAATGGAGATTGCACTTTCATTTTCCAACCACCCAGACCTGAATAATCACACAAAAGCTATATTAATTGCAACACTGTTTGGTCAATGGCTTAGGCGTATTCCTAACTAGCTCACACATCTTAAATTATCCCATATCTATTTATCTGTGTATCACCATGAGTCTGTGGCTTACTGGTAAGTTTCTGATGTCTTTCTCCTTTGGCAGCTACATGGCATCTCCCTATCATTCAGTTTAATTTTCCTGCCTACCTATATTCTGTCCTGCCATAGGCCAAAGCAGCTTCTTTATTAATCAATGGTAATAAGACATATTCACAACATACAGAGGGGAATCCCATACCATCAGTTTGTTTATCTGGTCTTGATTTAATTTTGGTATGTGGTACCTATCCAGAAAAATGTTAATTTCTTTTAGATTTTCCAATTTTGTGGAGTAACAGTTTTCCAAAGTAAGACCTGATGATTCTTTGGATTTCCTCAGTGTCTTTGTTATGTACACCTTTTCATTTCTGATTTTGTTAATTTGAATATTTTCTCTGTGTTTGTTAATTAGTTTCAATGAGAGTTTGTCTGTCTTGTTGATTTTAACAAATAACCAGCTCTTTGTTTCACTGATTCTTCGTGTAGTTTTCTTTGTTTCTATTTTATTAATTTCAGCCCTCAATTTGATTATTTCTGATCATCTACTCCTCCTTGGTGATTCTGCTTCTTTTTGTTTTAGAGTTTTCAGGTGTGCTGTTAAGTCACTAGTGTGAGATCCCTCCACTTTCTTTATGTGGGAACTTAGTGCTATGAAATTTCTTTTTAGTACTGCTTTCATAGTATCCCATAAGTTTGGGTATGCCATACATTCATTTTTGTTGTATTCTATGACGTATTTAATTTATTTCTTTATTTCTTCTTTGATACAAGGGTAATTCAATTGAACATTGTTCAATTTCTATGAATTTGGAGGCTTTCTGCAATTAGTGTTCTTCTTCAATTCTAACTTTAGCCATGGTGATCCACTAAGATAAGGGAGTTATTCCATTTTTTTTAATCTGTTGAAATTTGCTTTGCTATTAAGTATCTGGTCTATTTTAGAGAAGGTTCCTATAGCATGAGGGCCTGCTTGTTGGGGTTTCTGTCCTTCCCGGTTCCCACATTCATTAAGTCCGAAGGAAAATCACACAGAGAGGTCTACATAAGTTGTAAACTGATTGGCCCATTAGCTCAGGCTTCATATTAGCTCTTATGACTTATATTAACCCATTATTCTTATCTATGTTAGCCACATGGCTCAGTACCTTTTTCAGTGGGGTAGGTCACACCCTGCTTCTTCGGTATCTGGACAGGACTGGGAAGGAATGGGTTTCCTTCTTCCCAGAATACTCCTGTTCTCATTGCCCTGCCTCTACTTCCTGTCTGGTTGTTCTGCCTATACTTCCTGCCTGCCTACTGGCTAATCAGTGTTTATTTAAAACATAATTGACAGAATACAATTGTCTTGCACCACTTCCACCTCTTGGTTTTTTTTTTTAACAAAGGAAAATATAAAATATCCATAGTCCATTGGTGGGGTGAATGTGGGTGTAGTATTCCAGGCTACTTCCTGCTGGTTGGGGGTACTGATAATCTTACGGTGACTTAAAGAAAATTTAGAATTATGATCAAGTCCTGACTGGAGTATCCTGTGAGTCTTGATCATCTCAGGCAGCAGTGTTGAATCTGTTCTGGATGTAGAACTCTGACATCTGGGCCATCTGTTCCTACCGGAGATTTCTTAGGTAGACTTCCTTGATCAAACCTGATTTTTCTTAACTCAGAATGAATCCACAGCCTCTCATTTTGTTTTGTGGAAACAAAAGCAAAATCTCTTCTCCAAAGTAACACACCTTTTGACTTCAATTTTGAAGTCAAGGTATTTTCAAAACACCTACCTTGGATTAACTTGGTAGCATTTATAAACAAATATCTTTTAGCAGCTGTTGCTCCTTTTTCAGCATTCAAACAATTCAAAGAGAGCATAATAACATACAGTATCAAGATTCCCTGTGTGTTTTCCATTTTTACGTGGCTTTATTTTAAACCCTATTTCTTTTATTTTTAATTTTTGGCTTTTGAGACAGGGTTTCTGTGTATCTTATCCTTCAACTTACTCAATAGACCAAGCTGTCCTTGAACTCACAGAGATCTGCCTGCCTCTGTCCTCCAAATGTTGGGAATAAAGGCGTGTACCTCCAAACCCAACTATTCTCTTTTTTATTTTAAGGACTTTAACCTCTTTCTTTACTCTCCAAAACTTGCATATATTTTTAACACACTGTAAACCATTTAGAGGTTTTCTTTGTCTTTGAATCTCTCTTTACTGTATCTCTCTCTTTTTCTGACCTCATGAGACTTTAATTTGCTAAGCAATATGGAGAGGATTAAAGCTGTGGCTTTGAGGGCTAGATCCAGCCCATTCCTTACCTTTTTGAGATTTCAAACTCATGGTGGAGGTACCGGCTGGAGACATGTTTATTGCCACAACTCTATGGTGTTTCAAGGTTCTTGCCAGCAAGCAAGCTGCAACAGTGTGTCCACAAGCAACACTCAAATTCTCTCTCTGTAGCAGGACCTCCTGCCTCAAAGTGTCAGAGTTTGCACTGGCAGGACAGCCCAGAAAGCCAGTATTTTAAAATGGTGCAGCTTTTTTCCTGCTACAGCTGAAAACCAAAAAGCATGCGGTCAGCTTTTATCAACACCATTTAAGTGTTTTATGGCAGGACCTCTTAAAGAGCTGCAGGGTTTTGTAGCTAAAGCTGAGTCAGAAAGCTTCTCTTAAATGAGAGTGCTTGCCTCTAGCAAGCAAACCTGAGAAATTGCTGCTACCAAGAAGCCATGCTTTACTCTATTCTTTTCTGCCCAGAATTACTTCCCAAGCTCTATCAGGCTTTATGTGGATGCAATTGTCCACATGGGCGCCATCTGTAACATGAGGACCTGCTTGTTGGGGTTTCTGTCCTGCCCAGTTCCCGCATTTGTTAAGTCCCAAGGAAAGTCACAAAAGAAAGGTCTACATAAGTTATGAACTGATTGGCCCATTAGCTCAGGCTTCATATTAGCTCTTATGACTTATATTAACCCATTATACTTATCTATGTTAGCCACATAGCTCAGTACCTTTTTTAGTGGGGCAGGTCACATCCTGCTTCTTTGGTGTCTGGACAGGACTGGGGAGGAATGGGCTTCCTTCTTCCCAGAATATTCCTATTCTCATTTTCCTGCCTCTACTTCCTGTCTGGTTGTTCTGCCTATACTTTCTGCCTGGCTACTGGCCAATCAGCATTTATTTAAAACATAATTGGCAGAATACAATTGTCCTGCACCAGGTTTCATGTGGAAGGATGCTTAAAAGAAATCCCACACTAGCTCAGAATTGAGAAATAGATGGTTATTTATTTAGGGGTAGACTCAAAAATCAGAATCCTCTGCTTAAACAGAGATCAGAAAATGAAATCCACAACCAGAACAGAGAGACCGGAAAAGAGAGCAGACACATGCTCTACATCAGCTTATATAGTATAAGAGGCCACGCCCCATTAGGCGGGTAACCACTGGCTGTAAGACTTCCTATAGCAGTTCTACGAGGTGCTGAGAAGAAGGCATATTCTTTTGTGTTTGGGTGATATGTTCTATAGTTGTCTGTTAAGTCTATTTGCACATGATATCTGTTAATTCTTTAATTTCTCTGTTAAGTTTCTGTCTGGCAGACTTGTCCATAAGTGAGAGTGGGTGTTGAAGTCTCCTACCATTTGTATGTAGGCTTCAAGGTGTGATTTAAGCTTTAGCAATGTTTCTTTTACATATATGAGGGCACTTGAATTTGGGGCATAGATGTTCAGAATTGAGACTTCATCTTCATGGAGTTTTCATATAAAGTGTTTTTTTTTCTCTCTTTTGATGGATTTTCATTTGAAGTCTATTTTGTTAGATATTAGAATAGCTACATCCACTTGTTTCTTAGGTCTGTCTGGGGCTGAGAGCCTGGAGGGTGGGTTGAACAGCTGAGGGCCTGGTCACTCACTTCTTAGTCCACTGAGTCTTATTATTTTTTAATTCTCTCTCTCTCTCTCTCTCTCTCTCTCTCTCTCTCTTTGTGTGTGTGTGTGTGTGTGTGTGTGTGAGAGAGAGAGAGAGAGAGAGAGAGAGAGAGAGAGAGAGAGAGAGGCATCAGAGCAAACACTTTTCTGACAGGTGCTGTAGTTCCTGCATTCTGATTGACACAGTGCAGGACTCTCTATGGATGGCTAGACTTTTCAGTCAAAAGCAGTGCTATTGGCTCCATTGGTGGCTGAGTCTCAAACTGTAGAGTGGCTGCCATTAGGAGACAAGGCATGGTGTCAGGACTTCTTTCTAGTAAGGGTGCTGAAAGGCTAAAGTGCAGATTCTTGGAATGATACTGCTGAAAATGATTTCATGTTGATGACCTTTGTGGACAAAGTTGTACTCGATAAGAAGAAAAATATTAACATAGCATGAGCGTTCTCAAATCTATCCACTGTGCCACTTCCCTTAGTAATATTATCATTATTTAATTTTATTTAAACACGATCGTGAGTTTTACTTTTCTAAGAATTGGAAGCCTTTGCATAGTTACCAAATGAAAGCTCCTGCTATAGCAATTGTGATAGCCTCAATATTTTCTTAAGAAAACTGTACTATAAAATAACAAGCATGATGTAGACTTATATGAAGCATCTTATTCACTCATGTATGCAAGTACATGAAGCAATACTTATTTTCATGATATATAAGATTATGGATAGTTTAAATCTATGTTTTTTGCTTGTTTATGATGTCTGGTTTTTCTATCATAATTTCATATATTAATTTGCAAGGTTTAATCAGTAGAGATTCAGCTTAATTTGAACTATATTCCTAATATGCAAGATGTAGATATATAATTCCTTTTCCCTAGCTTATTTCAGAGAATACAGGATATAAAACATAGCTTAGCTTCTTCGAAGTAGCAAGTAAATTTTCTAATATTCTACAGACAATCCAAATGGCAGGCCATGTATCCTATAGTGCAGTATCATTTTTTCTCATAAAATGGTCTAACATACTTCATAGCTACAGAAAGACTGACAAATCAGTTCATTTTAGCTGAAAGTTATTTTCTTCCATTCAGCATTGGGCATGTGGTATTTCTAAGTAAAATTAAATTATAATTTTTCCTTTCTTAGATTCTCACTAATGTGTCTGAACTGAAATCATTATGTTAAAAACATAAATTGCAATTCTTTTGCTTGAAAACTCAGATGACCTTCTAATAGCATTAACTACAAGTTAACTGGCAACCTCAGACTCTGCAGAGCGGGAAGGTGTCAGTTTTGATTCTGAAGAGACTATGAAAGACTAAAGAGTTAAAACCTAAGTTCAAATATCCTTTTGGGAAACAGTAGGATTTTTAGTGTGGCCTAGGGTGAAGAAGGATCATGGGAACAAAATCAGCAAAAGGATTTGGAATACTGTCTCTCTTCTTCCTCACCCATTATTTCCCAGCTGCCATCAGCTCTACCACACACTGCAATCTATAACTAACAAGAGATGGAACTTCAGAAATTATACTAAATCTGAATAAAGGAGTCTTCTGTGGCCAGGAAATAAATATGCAAGTATTAACCCTAAAGCCTTTTAAGGAGGAAATTGGAATCTGTAGATACACAGCTAAGAATGTAAAACCAAATGTAGGAAACATTGGAGCTAGAGAAGAACTGAAGAGAATTAAAATTTTCCTCCATCACAGGAGCAGTGGATTGTTACTGCACAAAGAGAGAGGCATAAGGCATAAGAATAATAGCTTTAGCAGGATGTCAAGAGTCTTTGGAGAAGGATAGATAGTATTGAGGGTGGGTTTATTGAAGTGTTCAACAGGCAGACAATAAAACCATTGGAAAGAATACTGAGGAAGAAGGAAGGAAAGAGAAAAAGAGAGATAGTAGAGGAAAACAAAAGAATAGAAACGCACAGTAGGCAGAGTGGGAAAGCCACAATTGTAAGCTTATGAGATGTCCTTAGGAAGGTAGATCCTGATCCAGGGAAGGATGCAATGGCAGTGCTCAGAAAAAAACGAGGCACAAGTAAAAGAAGTTACTGAGTACATAAAAATGTAGATTTAAAAAATCATATTTGTCACAGCAAAGTAAACTGAATTTGTTTGGCATGTCCACTTCTAGTGGGTTTTTTTATTGTTTGCTTTGTTTTATTTCATTTTTGTTTTGTTGTTATTGTTGTTGATTAAGAGGCTCTAAGTAGTGGAGAGGTAAAACCCTAATAGGCAGAAGTACAGGAAAAACTCTGATTTGTTGTTGGGAAGGGAGACACTATGGATGTCAATATAAATAAAATTGAAAAATATAAACAAGTATTAAAAAAGGAAGTAACCAAAAAATACATTTGGTAATAAGGGACTTTATTTTTCTCTTATAACCAAATTAAAACTTCCTCAATGGAGAGAACAATATTGAGAAAAACAAATATAAATTATTGATGGATAGGGAATAAAGGAGGAATGTGACCTTTGTTACCTTAGAATGTGCAGTACAATAGATTAAAATTACATCAATTAATGAAAAGAATGAAAAGAAAGAGAAGACATTAGAATTAACTTGGATAAATGTTTACTATTTTAATTATGGGACAAAACAGATAATGTCATTTTAGAGGATAGGAAATGGATCAGCTTCCATTGAAATGGGCCTTTCTTCAAGGAATGCAATAGAACTTTCGTATCATGCTTTTCCTTTTGGGCCCCCAACCAGCTCCCAAATCATGACACAGAAACTGAATATTAGTTTTGAACGCTTGGCCTAGCTTAGGGTCATTTCTGGCTACTTTTTTTAGAAAACTTAATTAATCTTTTTCTCTTTATCTACCCTTTGCCTTGGGGCTTTTTCCCTTTCTTCTTTTCTTCTTGTTTATCTTGTTTTCACAACTTCCCATGTCTGTCTAGCTGGGACTGCCTAGCTTCTTGGCCCAGGCGCATCCCTCTTTCCTTCCTCCTTCTTCTTTTGTTCCTCTCATTCTTTCCAACCTGATATTTATCCTCCTATTTATTCTCTCTACCTGCCAGCCCTGTCTATACTTCCTCTGCCCAGCCACTGGCCATTTAGCACTCTATTAGACCAATCCGGTTCCTTAGGCAGGCAAAGTGAAACAATTGCAACACATCTTTATATAATTAAGAAAATGTAATATAAACAAATGTAACACATCCTTACATCATTTCACAAATTCAGGATAACAAAGTAAGACACCTTTACACAGTTAAGTAATATTCTGCAGCATACTCAAATGTAACCCATCTGTACACAGTTAAAATAATATTTTGCGACAAACTGTATCTACAAAGAAGAGACAAAATATGGATGGAATTAGTCAATATCTTCATTGTGGGATGACATGGCATTCAGCATCTACATGCAAGAACAACCATAACAAGAGTTCAAGATATAGTCATGCTGCTTGGCAAATGCCTGACACTATGAAAAATTTAGTAGTTTATCACACCTCTAGTTTCCTAGCTTCTCCCTCACAGCTCACAGGTACAGAGTAAATCTTATCAGATCTGGCTATTGCATTTTAAACTAGCATACACACTAGGCTGGATTTCATTAGAGCAAGTATTTGTACTCACTAGGAAACAAAGTGATATACACATCAGCAAAGGGCAACATGATGCACAGAATAATGTTTAAATGTTGAACAAAACTGAAGTTCAGCAAATCATTATGATTGGAGACCATACAGATGTTAACTTGAATGTGGTTTGACTTGGCCTCTGTAGTGAAATTTTCTTATGATATCTCTGTGTCTCTCTTTGTGTCTCTCTCAGATAGAGAGGAACTTTATGGCTTTGATTATATATAATCATAATTCTTTTGAACATGTAATAGTGATAGATGATGAATTTGTACATAAGTATGAATGGATATATGAATATGTAGAGGTATAAAATCTACACAGACAGTGAGAGAAGTAAATAGTTTTAACTTTTACTTCCTCTGTGTTTATGTGCAAGAGTCTATCACAACATTTTTCAAGAATGGTAACTATATATCTGTATATGTTTTTGAGACAGAATCTCACTGAATAGCCAAGGCTGTCCTTAAATTCATGGTGATCTTCCTTGGAAGTCACAGGTGTGAACTACCATGCCAGGCACATGTACTTCTAAGCAAATAAAGGTTACAATTGTGTGGGTGGAATTTGCAAAGGACTTAAAATTCTAAAGAAAAATGTCATACTCGTTTTATGGTTGGACCGTGGTCCATTCCTCAGGCCTTCACAGGCACTTATGAGGAACTCCTTAACCATCTTGTTTCACTCACCGTGTTTTCAAATATTCTACCAACGGGAAAGCAGCATACCTCCTGCTATGTAGGCTTGTGTACTTGAGAGTGAGCTGACGACATTGTGAGGATCCAGGGTATCAATAATTGATTCAACTGGCTTGTCTCCTTACCCAAGTGCTCAGTGACATGTGACACTTGACAATCTATTATTAAAGTTGCATTATACCTTTGATGCACTGGGACAGAGTGTCATGGGAGTTCTTCCATGAGTGACATATTTTCTCCCCTGTAGCTTTGCAGATGTTGAAGTGTGCCATTGAAAGTCAGTCTATGTATCTTTTTAAAATAATGACATCAAATTCTGAAAGTTAATATTTTCTATTTTGCATTGTATGTTTTATTTCTAAAAGTCCATATGTTTTTTCAGAAAGACTGCAGGCATAGGAGAACAGTCCTCATGAGCAAAATATTTTTATACAATCATCAGTGTTTGTTTTGTTTAGTATATTATTTACTTATTAAATAATTCTATTATGTGAATTCTTTCTCTCTTATTATTTTTTGGGGTAATTAAATATAATTATATCTTATCTCCTAGTCTCTTTCTATAGTACCCCTTTCTCTCTCCAATTCATGTCACATATGTATAATATATCTATATTTATATCTATATCTATAAAATCTATATCTATCTATCTATATTGCTAAATAATAAACACAACCGCCTCTGTCCATTTAGTGTTACTTGCACATATATAAGTTTTAGCTAATCTCTGGATAATAGATTACTGCTTGAGGACCTGGTCCCTAGGGAAAGACCATTTATTACATTCCCAGTATTCCTGAGTTGTCTGTAGTTCTTGTTTAGGGTTGGAGCCCTGTGAGATTTATCCCTTCCTTGGTATCATGGATGTATTTCTTGAACATTGTATAAAGAACTAAAAATAAGAGTGAAAAAACAAAACAAAAGAGCCATTCAGAACTAGGCTACGTATCTGAACAGCATTCTCAAAAGAACTATAAATAGCTCAAACATCTCAAAAAATTAGTTTAAAAGCAAATTAAGAGAATTTACTTTGACATTTCATTGTACCCCAGTCCACATGGCAAAGATCAATAATACAGTGGACAACACAAATGTGGGGGAAAGAGGAACCCTCATTAACTGTTTGTGGGTTTCAAACCAGTCCATTCCTTTGGGAAATCAGTAAGAAGAGGTGTCACAAAAGCTAAAAATAAATCTACCATAAGACCTAGTTAAAGAATAAGCCTAAAGGACTCAACATCTTACTTCAGAGATAACTTGTTCCACCATATTCGCTACTGATTCATTGACACTGTATAGGCAATGAAACAACTTAAATACCCTTTGATGTATGAATGGACAATGAATATGTGGTACATATTCAATATAAAATACTATTCAGCTGTAAAAAAAGAGAAATCATGAAATTTGAAGGTAAATTGGTAGAACTAGAAAAGATCATATTGAGTGAGGCAACTCAGACCCCAAAAGACAAACTTCTCCTCTCCTTCCTCACTGGAACTACTAGCTCCAAATTTTCAAATTTAAGTACGTACCCTGGATAGCCCTGGCCTGCAGAAATGTGGGGATTTTGTGCTGTGGTGAGTGAAAGCAGAGCATTCTAGGAGAGTGTAATATATATGCCCCACCATTTTAAAGGATTTAGAGATTGGTGGCTGATTATTGAAACTACTCAGAGAATTATGCAAGGTTAAGGATCAGAGAACAATCACGCAGTGGCAGAGAATGTACAAAGTTCAGTGACAGGCATTGCATAAATGTCCAGAGATTGACTGGGCAAACCTGTGCACTTTTGTATAGCTCTTGTGGATACTAAGACAAGCCATTGAAATTTCACTGAGTCTTTTTGAGAGAGCATACTCAAATACAAATCCTATGAAAGTGGAATAATTAATGCAAAGAATATCACAGTCATAACTGCAATATATTCTCTCAAGACAAGAGTTGATGGGATGGCATGAAATTCTTTTTGAGTGAGTGTGCTAAAGTCAAGGTTCCAGAACAAATGCCTATGGCAGAGATATGTCTGTAAAACCTGCAGAAGCAGTGTGTTTAAGAGACTGATTACACTCATGTGTCAGCAAAGGTCAAGGCTCAAGTACTCCAACACGCTGGATCTAGTCAAAAGACAATTATCCTGAAATTGGTAAAGGTCAGAAATCACAATTAGTAGATGAAATAGACAGGAGAGTAGGTAATAGACTCTGGGCCTTTCTTTATAGTCATAAAGAAATCTCTGTAGATTTATGGGTCAGCTATGAGCCAGGAGCAGAAGCAAGTTTGAAGATTAGCTTTCAAAGAGAAATGATGATGGGTTGGAATTTTTCCTACCTGAGAATAAAATTCTTCCAGTACTCACCTATGAGTGATGAGAATCTAGCTAAAATATACTACTGGAGCAAAAAATAGAGACCCAAGGTTATGCATTTGGGTGTACTGATAAGGAAAGAACAATGCTTCTGAAATTATCATCCCTTTTCTGTGGAGCTAAAATTATTAACAATAAATTCCAGGGAATGTGATACTCTGAGGGACACCTGTCAAGGTTCTGAATATCCTCAACTCTGATAAAAGCTACAGAAAGCGTCTGGAGACAGATAAATCCTTCAAGTTCAGTATGACCTTTAAGAAGACTATGCAATCAATAGTCCACTGGTGAAGCCACCACCATCATTATTGCAAGTGTCTCTAAGAGGCAGCACCAAACCTTGATTGTCTTACATTGTTGCAGGAAGAACGCTTAACTCAAGGCTTCATGGCTAACCATTCATGGGATGCCTGGACCAACTTTTCAGATGCAGATGACACTGACACACTCAAAACCTTGGTGTGTTGTCCTGTATTGCAAAACAAATGATTCTGCATTGAGCAGGTATTGTCAAGTGATGCTTTCTTTATATTAATGAAATGTAGATCAAGAAAAATCGCATGAGAAAGCTATACATATTTTACATTATAACTCTGAAAGAAACAGTGGAAATCAATTCGGTAATCTAGATGGAGATTTTATGACAGCTTATATTTTAGGAGAAGCCTGAACTAGAGAGTTAAAGGATATAAGAGCATGCAAAATGTCAAGTTGTTTGGTTTCTTTCTTTTTTGTTTTGTTTTTTGGCACGAATTTCCAGTGTGAGGAAACTAAATGCAAAATTCTTTGTGAGATGGAAAAATGGATTTGCAGCAATTCTACATATTGCTATGCATAAGAAAGAATACAAAGAATATGATAGCACAAACCTTCCTCTCTTAGGTATATACCTATGCTGCATTTTGTCGTGTAAGAATGCATATGGGAGCAGGAATTGAAAGCCAATCACTTCTTTAGAAGTACCTGTTCTTTGTATTACATTTTAAATTCAGTTCCACATTGAACTGGAGCATATCAGGATTAAGCTGGTGTTTATATGTCTACAGAAACTGAAGAAATTCATGCTGGAGTCTCTAAGGGCCACAAATCTCACTGGATATTTTGGTGCAGATATGTACTTCCAGAACTAGGGAATGTGAGGCAAGACAAGTTCTTGGTCATCCTAAGCTACATATCAAAGCTCTGTCTAAAACAGTAGACAGTCAAAGATCAAACCCCATTCTAAACACTCTTAGTTCATTTTACATTTTCCAAAGACCTATGTTTTCATATCCAATAAAGCAAATGCAAAATAATTTCACTAAAAATTGAAAGTGTCTTTTTAGGTACAGGTGTATTTGTGTGTTTGTGTGTGTGTGTGTGTGTGAGAGAGAGAGAGAGAGAGAGACAGAGACAGAGAGACAGAGATCACCAGCACTACTGCATATTTCTTGATTTTTTTTCTTCTTTTAATTTACAGATTATAATATGATTACATCATTGCCTCCTTCCCTTGATGAGGACAGCTTAACTATACACACCCTTGGTCCTCTGCTAAATCAGTGTTAAGACTGATTGGGGGTGTGCCACTAGTATCTTTAATTTTTTTTCCTTTTTACAGTACAACCAAATCAAAAACAATCATCTCATTTTTCTGCTCTTTGTTACTTGCTGCTTTTATTGGCATATTGAGGATGGACATTTGGACAAGCATAACTTTATGGGGACTATGAGATCCAAGGACTGACCCAAAATTCTCAACCGAAATTACCATCAGTCTGTGTACTATTGCTTAAAATGAACCAGTATTGTGTGAGATATCTACAGAGTATTATAAATTGTTTGTAAGATTTTTTTGCTTTGTAAAATATTTTATATAATTATGAATACTATATAATGATTTTAGTACACAATTAAATGCTTGAATTTCAGTGTTTCTATGACATTTTTGTTGAGTTATTGAGTAAAAGTCCCGTAGAATTATGATTACGAAGGCAAGTTTCTTAGTGTTCTAAAAACATCTGAGGTGAGGGAATTAAGATTGGCATTGAGTACATTTTCTTACAGATGGCAAAAGAAAAACAATAGTGGGCTGGGTAAATGGTGCAGCCAGTGAAGCTCTTGCCCTGAAGTTTTGTAAACAGGCATGCTTTGCTGTAGAAAGATTGACTTTTAATCTGAAAGCTATATGCAATAAGTGCAGGACCTGCACAGTATCCTTCTATTATAAAGTCATCCATTTCTTAAACCATGAAAGGCTATTTATTTTTCCAAATAATGCTGTTGATCAGAACAGTTTACTGATCTAAATTTTGTCTTGTTTTGTTGTTTTTGAGACAGGGTTCCTCTGTGGCTTTGGAGGCTGTCCTGGAACTCGTTCTGTAGATGAGGCTGGCCTTGAACTCACAGAGATCCATCTATCTCTGCCTCCCAAGTGTTGGAATTAAAGGTGTGTGCCACCACTGCCCAGCTAATCTTTGGTTTTTATAAATTCATGAATTTAAGAATTGGGTACCACAGTTACAAGAGCATTTTAGTCATTATCTTGTCTGTGTGCATCAGCAAAAATGTCATCACTGTTAGACTCACAAAGCTGGTCATTTTAAAGTTTGTGTGTGAATGATTCAAGGGTGATGCAAATTATTTAACATAAAGACAATTGCTGTGAATTCATCTAAAAAAATCTATTCATTTCATTATACATATGTCTCCTGATATGTCCTATGTGTTTCTTCTCGGAATCACTTTAGGGACGTTGGTTTTTCTGTCACAAAGCTTTCAGACTGTAGTTTATCGAGTTGAAACTCTCATTTCTAAAGGAATGCAGGGTAGCACAAGCTCCACATCTTCCCTTCTGGGCAGGCTGTTTTGTTATTTTGCTCTTGGTTTTCACTTGTGAGTGGCATTCATCAGTTTGATGATTGAGGGGGCCTGTGATGAAGGTGAGCGTGCCTTATGGAATTAAATGGGTCTGCACTCTTGAGGGATGATGACCAGCTATGAGTCAGGACAGTTTCCCATCTGCGGTTAACAAAAATAAAGGAATTATGGTATGACACATCACTTTGAAGTCCCTGTGGGCTGGTTCACATGTTTTAAGAGATAACCTTAAACAAATAAAATGTTACCCTAGTGTACTAACCTCACTTCCAGCAATGGAATTTTTACATTATTTATACTGTTTGATTCACTTCTGAATTTAAGTATAATGAAGACCCACAGTAAGACACTTATCACCAGATCAAAGAAACTTAATTCAGCTTTATCAGTGAGGAACATAGTACTTTTTGTTTTATTCAAGTTTACCTTCTATTTTCTGTGACATTTTAACACATATATATGTTCTGAGCAGTAAAGGTATGTGACTGAGTAATATGTTCACATTCAGCAATCAAAACAAGTGATAGGAAAAGTAGGGGATCATATGAAAATCTGTTACTGCAGCTGATATTGTCTGGAGGTAGATAAACAATGTTGCAGGCTGGAGGTGAGAATCAGAAAGATGCAAGCTAGAGGCAGGCACCATAATTATGTAGGCTGGAGGTGGACATAAAAAGATCTAGGGTTAATGTGGACATCAGATAGATGGAAGCTAGAATAGGCATTAGAAAGATGCAGGATGGATGTGAGTATCCAAAATACTGAAAATGTAATTGCCAGTTATCAGTGATGTTGACTGGAGAACAAACACTTCTCTCATTCTCTAGTTGAGGGAATGTGCCACCGTTCAGTCATAAGCTGCCTTTTCTGGGACCCCAGCCAGACCATGCCTATTATTGGTAGATACAAAAGCTATTTAGCTATACTACTCAGGAGTTAGGAACTGATAAAATATACCTTTATGTTTACAAGGAAAACTTGTCACGCAGGGGTGTTCCAATGACCCATACTTACATTCATAGTGAGTAAATTGCCCATGGGAAGAGAATTGCCAGACAGTTACTGTGACCACTTGATCATAAGGATTGTGGTGTGAGATGGTATCAATACACTCCATTAGATCATTTAAAATTTGAATGGCAGACATAATAAAGGCCAGCTGATTTTTAGCTCAGAGCATGGTTTATCAAACCTGATGACCTCTGGAATGTTGCCTAGGAAAAATCTGTGGGCTTTGAGGATGCACGATAGATTATACCAAACACCAAGACCAGGATATATATATGAGGGACACCACTGTTGGAGAAAGAGATATGACTACTGCAGGGCTGCTATGGAAGGATGCTGATAGAAAGAAGGGATCTTTACATATGTTTTGTAAGATGCCCTCCCAAAATTTAAAATCCTGACCACTTTTGAACTAGGTTCAATCTTAAGCTTGCAGCTAAAGACGAACAATTTCATTCAAACCAGAATTTGTATAAGGAATTATTTTTGTTACCTAACAAGAAGATATGTATTTTACTCAATATTCAGGGACTGGAATTCCTCATCAATAACCAGACTCAAATATGGACCAACCTGAGAGAGGGTAGGCAGTATGAAATCATAGACCAACACAGAATAATTTATGGTTGATACAAGGCACCAAGAGCGTATACATATGTGTCACTTTGAGGAAACCAAACAGAGAGGAGGTTCAGACCACAAAGCTGAGAAATAAGGACACACTGAGTAGAGACATTAGTGCAGGGGCCTTGTGCTTTCATTTCCTTCATTACGATATAATGTTCTGAACAAACCCACTTAAGGAAGAATGCATTTCTTCGCACTATCATTCCAAGTCTCAGGCCACCATTGTAGGAGTTGGTCACAGCATCTGGATCTGGAGACAGTGTTCACATTAATTCACAGGAAAGAAGAACACAGAACAGATGGAGGCATGCCAGTGTTTAACTTACTTTCTTCATTTTATGTAGCCCAGGATACCCCTGCTCACAGTACAGATCCAACCTACACATCAGTAGGTTCCTACATCAGTACTTATTCAAGATAACTTCCCAAATAATGTTAAGAGACTAATTTTCTAGAAGATTCCAGTTTCAATCAAGTTGGTATTCATACTAATCATCACACATGATTGGACTATCTATATTCTTTTATGCACCCCACCCCCATAATCAAGTTTATTAGCATTTTGAAAT
This sequence comes from Ondatra zibethicus, assembly GCA_004026605.1. Classification (NCBI taxonomy): domain Eukaryota; kingdom Metazoa; phylum Chordata; class Mammalia; order Rodentia; family Cricetidae; genus Ondatra; species Ondatra zibethicus. The sequence goes on along the minus strand of PVIU01006133.1, from coordinate 58,978 downwards.
AGGATACCAAATATTGATATTAAATGGTTATGCCTGCCAAGGTAGGAAATGCTACATCTATCCCTACCTTAAATTGAGAAGAGGATAAGCAAGCACAGGGGAATTAAAAACTTTGAGTGGTTTGGTTAAAAATCCAATCACTGGGCTATGACTCTGGAGAGATCACTGTCACCATGCCCGGTGCACTCATGATGGGGCTTCACTTTCTTCAAGCAGATCGTCTCTGGAGGTCAGGACTGACAAGCCTGAGACAAACAACCATTGGAATGCCAGAGGACAAGCTTACTTTTTATTAATTTAAATTTTTTACTCATTTTACCTATGAGCCACGGTTCCCCTATCTCCCTTCCTCTCTTTCCCCGTCTCACTCCCAACCTACCTCCTATCCACTCGTATGAAAGGGTAAATTCTCCCATGTGGATTCAACAAGGCCTGGCACATTAAGTTGAGGCAGGACCAAGACCCAGCCCCTGCATCAAGACTAAGACATCCCACTATAGTAATGGGCTCCAAAAAGCCAGCTCATGCACCAGGGATAGACCCAGGGGCCCCTCAAACAGACCAAGCTACACATCCGTGGCCTACTCGTAGAGGACCTAGGTCAGTCCCATGGAGGTACCACAGCTGTTGATCTAGAGTCTGTGAGCTCCCAAGAGCTTGGCTCAGGTGTCTCTGTGGATTTCCCCATCATGATCTTGACTCCCTTTGCTCATATATTTCCTCCTCCCTCTCTTTGACTATGCTCCTAACTTACTTTTAAACATCAAGTTGGGGCCTGGAGAGATGGTGCAGCAATTTCTCTTGCAGAGTATCCTACTTATGTTCCCAGCACCCTCATGGCAGTTTACAGCCTTCTATTTATTTCCAGGGGATAGGATGCTTCTTCTCACCTTTCTGGGATCCAGGCACAGATGTGATACACACAGACACATGTAGACAAGAGCTCACACATATAGAATAAATAAACACAAAATATTTAAAATAAAATTAAAGTATCTGCTGTTAATATAATAGACAGTAAACTTGTATATGATATCATGAGTCCTTAACCTGTACTATTTGGTGGTGTATTAGACCTTGGTTTCTCCAGCATTAAAATATAAAGATAATGGCCTAAGTTTTGATAGACTTTTGTAAAAGTAATACAAATGTATAGCGTTTATGGAGCATTGCTTACTGAGAATGCCTGATGTAATTGAACAGCAATCTATAAGATACATGGATACAAATGCTATAAGATACTTGGAAATATGGAAAATGTTTAGTAAGGTATGTTTGTCAGACATTTGCTCATGGATTTTAAGAAAGTTGAGTCATGATCATTTCCTGTCTGTTTCTGTACAAGTGAAATACCACTGAGACCTAATTTCCTTCACATTGGTTCTCTGACTCATTCAGTGTGGACTCAGGGGTCAATGAGACACTTAGGAGTGGCTCCTGACCTCAGGTTCTATATTAATAATAAAGGTTTAGTCTTGTCCTGGGATACTGGTTATCTGTGACAAAATGAAACAGGTCATTGTGTATCAAATTTTCTAATATAAAAGGTTCTGTGTAAGACCTGTTTGAAACTGTCAATGCAAGTACAGAACTTGAGAATTCCAACTCAAGTTCATTATTGACTCAGAAGATTGCTATCATTGAAGGACTAGAAGGCTCTGCAGCAGGGAGGTCTGTAGTGGATGCTTCCCTCTAACCTTGATTGTATGCTTAGGAATATTTAGCAGAGCCAGAGGCATCAGCAGTAGAAATAAAGGCAGTGTTATCTTCCAGGCAGGCAATGATTCTTCTTTCTGGGATGTAGCCAACTTGTCATTTGGTATAACACAACTTCTGGGCCTCCCCTCTGGGTCGTCCTTGGGAAACAGCGGATGAGCAATGATGAGAGAACTGAGTCAGTGTGGGTGCTATGTAGCAATCTCAGACTGAATCACTGTTACCAGCCTGAGGTTGAACTTTTATCTATAATACATGAGGTGAGAAGAAAGGATGTGGAGATAGATTTACCCCCTTCTAAGAAGACAGCCCATCCTGTGATGCAGTTTTTCAATGTCGAAGAGAACTCCCTAAGGAGTTAAGCAAGTACTTGGGAAAAACTCTACGTTATCTCACTAGCCTTCCTAATCCATTGTCTTTATTCCTTACTTCTTAATAAAATTATGGCATATAATAGTTCTACCTCAGGTTCACTTCACTAAGGAACCCCATGTCGGACCTTGATTGAATGTGAAGCCTGACAGAAAGAAGAGATAATCCAGAAAATTTCCATGTGCAGATCATTAGAAGGAAAGGGGAAATTATGTGAAAAGTGGTATCAGCTTTTCCCTCTGATTTCCTTTCCTCATTTCTCTGTCTTTCCCTCTTTAGTTTACTCTTCTGTTTCTTTCATTTCATTTCCTCCTTTCTTTTCCCTTCCTTTCCTTTCCTTTCTCTTCTTTTTCCCTTTTTTTAAGATAAGGTCTTACTTTGCAGCACACAGATTGTCCTGGAATTCATGGTAACCCAAGATGGCCTAAAGTTTCTGCTAATCCTTTCCTCTCCTCAATGCTGGGATTACACACACGGGCCATCACTACAGGCACACCTGGATTAGGATGCCACTTTCAAACATAGGATGCGCTAGGGGAGATGTAGAGTTGAGACATCAAGCTTTGTTGGCCCAAGAGTTCAGGATTTAGAGGAAATAATTTGCATCCTCAGCTTCCAGGTGAGTTCTTTCCATTGGAATCCTACATCAACCTTCTCTGTGCAAAGAGGGCTCAAAAGTTAAGCACCTGAGAGTTTCAGAACCTCCCTCTCAACCAAAGGACGATGTTAGGCTCAGTTATTGAAATTAGCTGTGCCTTCAAGAACTTAGAAAGTAAGAACTGAGTGGGAGTTTACACTTTCCTTTCCATTTAGCCTCTACTGGAAGGAGATGGCTGAGACTTTTGAAGTGACACCAGCTGCTTAGGTCAAGCTGTAGTGACAATTTCAGGAGGAGTCTAGATGCTGGTCAAGTCAGTCGTTTCAGCGAAGCTAAAAAGTAGTAATGCTTCCAATGCCACACATTGTACCTGTGCTACCTCTCGCCTGGCTGCCTCTCTCCATCAATGTCAGGCACACAATGCTGAGGCATTATCCCATTGAACATCATTCAGTCTGAAGTCCTCTAGATGTTGCCAGACAGCAGAGGGTGGTAAGAGTATTAGAGTGACAGCAGAGACAGTATTAGGTGATGTAAAGACAGGGTTTACACACTGATTCCCCAAACTATAACAGCTGTTTCTTCTTCTCTTGGAACATGGCAGAGATGAATAATGAGATTGTGGCATAGTAGGGACACAGGAGGTGGGAAAGCAGATACATGGGGTATCCCTTGGCTCATTGTGTGTTTCTTTTTATATTCCAACACTATGCTTTCCAGTATTTAAGTCGCTTAGGAAGTGTAAGAGTAGCCTATTACCCTGACTCTCATTAAATTGACAGAACACATTGTACATGTGCTACCCCAGCCTGGCTGCCTCTCTCCATCAATGTCCGGTCCATTATGCTGATGCCCATCCAGTGGCACATCATTGCCTCTCCCTTGAGCTAAGGAACAGCCTGTCTTCACTTTGGTCAGTTCAAGTCTTGCCTGCAGCCTGTATGTTTGACTTCTCACATTCTCATCAGACCCTTTGTCCAGTAACAGCAGAACCAACCCAGGCAGCTATGGACCAGCAGTTATATCTGGGACTAACATTCCTTTTACTTCTCTACTATAGGACCAAGGGACTTATCTTCACATGGTTGAAGCTGGCCACTGCCATTCACTGGGTCATAGAAATCAGAGAAAGAAGGAGTTTAAACAAGGAATTTTCTTCTTATTTGAAGTAAATGGACTTGTGTAAATCAACCTCTTGCAGTGTATTAATGACTACTTAATGATGTGTAGAGTTTTAGCTACAATAAACACTTCAGAAGTAAATACTTGGTTAAGCAGCCTCATGCTCACATGAGACCTTTTGGTACCAGAAAGAAAGGATGTAAAATGGGGATGACCTTGTTGCTGCAACCAGGAAGACTGTAAAGGGAACATTATTGCATTTTACGTTATAGACACAAATTGGGGTCCCACTTTCTAGGCAATTAAACTATTTGGTAATGGACACCAGAATTCTTTAATGGGAGGAAGGGCTATTTGAATACTTGAAAATTCTTGCATGACATTACATGTGTATGAGAGACTAGAACTATTATAAAATGGACTTCAGATGGGGGCTATGGGGAGAAACACTTGGAAAAATAGATTGATTAGGGATAGGATGCAAGGTCAACAACTGTTCAACATATGCGCTAAACATATAAAATGTACTAAATATTTTATATATGCAATCTGAAGCATTCGCATGTACCATGTAAGAGTGACATGCTTTGCTAGTTTATCAGTGATAAACTTAACAAAACCAAATCTTAAGTAATCAATGAAAGAGTTGAAGTCTGCCGTGGACTGAATGTTTCATTTGTTCAAATCCTGACCACTTAAGGGGTGATGTTCGGAAGAGGGTTTTTTAGGAATGAGGCCATGAGTGTGGATCCTTCATCAGTGGATAAAAAATTAATGGGGGCTCACTGATCCTTCTTTCTACCTGGTAGGGCACAGAAGTTGGCCACTGCTGCCAGAAATTGGGCCCTCATGAGCTCTGCTTTTATCATGATCTTTAATTCCCCAGCCTCCATAGCTGTAAGAAAGAAACTGTTTAATATTTTTAAGCTACATAATTTGATAGTTTGTCACAAAAGGTTAAGCCAGCTAAGACTGGCCCAGCCTATATGACCCATGCTCACAGCATGTAATCAGTACCCTAACATCCCATCCAGAAGTCCTGGCATTCCAAGCACCAAGATAATCATGCTAAGGGGTGATGTATAATAAGCATAGGCAGATAGGAGTCCTTTCTAAAGGAAAAGGAATAGAAATGAACACGTGTCTTAATATCTGGTATGGTAATTTTCAATGTATAGCTACTAGAGCCTTTCATCTAGCGCTTTCATTCCAAGCATGCTATTGACATGATTTCGAGATGTCCTCAGTGTCCTACCTGAATCTATTCTTAAAACAGATTTAAACAATATGTATCCACAAACCCAGCCTTACAGAAAATACTAGAAGGAAACCCTCAACCCAAGAAAGCTAACAACACCCACAATAACACAGACATCTGATAACCCTCCACCAGCACAACTCAAAGAAGGGAAACATACAAACACAACCACAGAAAATAACCAGAGTTAACAACCACTGGTTATTAATATTGCTTAATATCAATGCACTCAATTCACCTATAAAAAGGCAAAGGTTAAGAGAATGGATATGGAAACAGTTTCCAGCAATCCGCTATTTACAAGAAACACACCTCAACTTCAAAGACAGACACTACTTCAGAGTAAAGGGTTGGGAAAAGGTTTTCCAATCAAATGGACCTAATAAACAAGTGGGTGTGGCTATCATAATATCTAACAAAATTGATTTCAATCTAAAATCAATCAGAAGAGATGGAGGACACTTTGTACTCATAAAAGGAACAATTCATCAAGATTAAGTCTCAATCCTGAATATCTATGCCCCTAATATTAGAGCACCCACATATGTAAAAGACACATTACTAAAACTTAAATAGCACATCAAACCCCACACACTAATAGTAGGAGATTTCAACACTCCTCTCTCACAAATGGACAGGTCAACCAGACAGAAACTTACCAGAGAAATAAGAGAACTAACAGAGGTAATGAATCAAATGGACTTAACAGACATCTATAGAACATTCCACCCAAACAGAAAAGAATATATCTTCTTCTTAGCACCTCATGGAACCTTCTCTAAAATTGATCATATACTCGGTAACAAAGAAAACACCCACAGATACAAAATAATTGGAGTAACCACCTGTGTCTTATCAGATAACCATGAAGTAAAGTTAGAATTTAACAACAATACTACCCCCAGAAAGCCTACAAACTCATGGAAACTGAACAGTCATTTACTGAACCACCCCTGGGTCAAGGAAGAAATAAAGAAAGAAATTAAAGTCTTCCTTGAATTCAATGAAAATGAAGGCACAACATATCCAAACCTATGGGACACTATGAAAGCAGTGCTAAGAAGAAAGTTCATAGCACTAAGTGCCCACATAAAGAAAATGGAGAAAGCTCACATTAGAGACTTAACAGCACACCTGAAAGCTCTAGAAAAAAAAAGAAGCAGACTCACCCAGGAGAAGTAGAAGACTGGAAATAATCAAATTGGGGGCTGAAATCAACAAAATAGAAACACAGAAAACAATACAAAGAATCAATGAAACAAGGAGTTGTTTCTTTGAGAAAATCTACAAGATTGACAAACCCTTATCCAAACTAATCAAAAGCCAGAGATAGAACACCCAAATTAACAAGAACAGAAATGAAAAGGGGGACATAACAACAGACGCTGAGGAAATTCAGAGAATCATTAGGTCTTACTAAAAAAGCCTGTATGCCACAAAATTGGAAAATATAAAAGAAATGGACATTTTTTTGATAGATACCATATACCAAAATTAAATAAAGATCAGGTGAGCAATTTTAATAGACTTATAAGTGGTGAGAAAATAGAAGCTGTTGTCAAAAACCTCCCAACAACAAAAAAAGCCCAGGGCCAGATGGTTTTAGTGCAGAATTCTACTGGAACTTCCAAGAAGAGATAATACCTATGCACCTCAATGTGTTCCACATAATAGAAACAGAAGGGTCATTGCCAAACTCTTCCTGTGAAGCTACAGTTACCCTGATACCAAAACCACATAAAGACTCAACCAAGAAAGAGAATTACAGACCAATCTCACTAATGAACATTGATGCAAAAGTGCTCAATAAAATACTGGCAAACCGATTCCAAGAACACATCAAAAAATCATCCATTATGGTCAAGTAGGCTTCATCCCAGAGATGTAGAGAAAGTTAAATCTTAATGGGTGATAAAAGACCATCAGCCTCACAAAACAGCAAAGAGTGTGAGGGAAGGGAAGTGAGGACCCCTCAATGCTCATTGATTGTCTAATCTACCAGGGTTTATAAGTATCTGTCTGCCTGATTGCTGGACTGAAATACCATATCTGAGGTAGTTAAACAACACTTTATAGCTCTGAGGGAAGAGAATGGGCCAGAGTGGTCTGAGAAGTCCTGTATAACATAGAACATTAAACTCTATTCATATATCCGTGTAGTATGTATAATAAGTATGTATATATGTGTGTGTACATTAGGCCATATGCATACATATATGTAGCATGTATAATGTGTGTGTGTGTGTGTTTTAAGAAGGAGGAAGGCCAGAAGTCCCCCAGGAGAGGCTGACTAAATCTGAAGACTGATGTGGGATTCCCTTCTGTATTATGTAAATATGTTTTATTACCACTGGTTAATAAAGAAGCTGCTTTGGACCTATGGCAGCATAAAGTATGGTAAGTCAGGAATACCAAGCAGAGATAGAAGAGAAAAGAAGGTTGAGTCAGGGAGACATAAGATACCACAGGAGACAGACACCTGGAAACCTTCCTGGTAAGCCATGAGCCTCCAGGTAAAATATAAAATAATAGGAATGGGTAAATTTAAGATGTAAGAGCTAGCTAGAAATACGCTTAAGCTATTAGCCAAAGAGTATTGTAATTAATACAGTTTCTGCGTTATTATATCGGGTCTGGGCATCTGGGAAATGAACGAGCAGTCTCTGCCTACAGACCACTATAGGCATAAGGATATTCTAGTGACTAAGCATGACCTATACTCATAACAACACTAAAACACACAACTCTGGGTTAATGTGTTAATGTGATATTAACATGACATGTAACACATGGAGTTATATGTGGCATTAGACATAACAAACAGAACACGCATAAGACAGCTCATGCTATGGAAGTTACCAAAGGCCTGGGCAAGGTGACATTAAAGTCTTGTACTTCATATATTGGAAATGGTTGAGCTTATGCTCTCTCTGCTAAGCTTTCTTCCTTTATGAGAAATGCTTCTTACTAATGGATTGGTTCACTTTTCTTGTAACATGAGTGTGAGTGCCTATACTCAATTGTTTTTGTTTCCGAGTATAAGGACTTGGAATCCTTGTAGAGGTTCTCCTAAACTATGCTATCAGCCAAATTCAGCTTAATACGAGAACCCCACCTATCAAAGTTATCTTCTGAGATGATATCTGTACAATTTTAGTAGTAATCTCCTCATAATTAATATTCCTGGTAGATATAAGTCAGATACAAAATCCATCATGTGCACATGAAGGAAACATTGCTCTTCATGTGTTTTCCTATATTGGAGGAAACTACAGTGAAATGTGGAATTCTTTGATTGCACATCCTCTTTTATTCCACAAAATATTCAAAATTCAGATATGAGAAACTTTGTACAATAAGCAAATGTAGTAGGAGGAGCAGGCTGCTTGTTCTTCCCAGTCACCTAGCTGTTACAGGAGGAGCGGGTCCTTTGGTTCTGTCTTGGCCACCCTGCTAGCTTACACCAGAAACACACCCGAAATAATCACACAGGGATTGCATTAATTAAATCAATGCCTGGCCATTAGCTCTAGCCTCATATTAGCTAACTCTCACATCTTGATCTAACCCATTTCTATAAATCTGTATGTCACCACAAGGTCGTGGCTTACTGGGAAAGATTCAGCATGTCTTTCCTGGCAGCTCCATGGCAGCTCTCTCTCTGAGTCTACTTCCTTCCTCCCAGCATGCAGTTCTGTCTACTCTGCCTACCTAAGTGCTGCCCTATCAAAAGGCCAAGACAGTTTCTTTATTCAACCAATGAAAGCAAAACATAGACAGAAAAACCTCCTACACCACCTGGCTAGCTTAACCCCTGAAATAACCACACAGAAACTGTATTAATTAAAACACTGTTTGGCCATTAGCTCTAGCCTCCTATTGGCTAACTCTCACATTTTGATTTAACCCATTTCTAATAATCTGTATGTAACCATGAGGTCATGGCTTCTGGGAAAGATTCAGCATGTCCGACCTAGCATCTCCATGGTGTCTCTCTCTCTCTGCTTTCTTTCTTCCACAATTCAGTTGTGTCCTCCCCGCCTACCTAAGTTCTGCCCTAACAAAAGGCCAAGGTAGTTTCTTTATTCAACCAATGAAAGCAACACATAGACAGAAGGACCTCCTACACCAAGCAAATTGTAGAATTGCTTTTTATCTAAATTACCTTTTATCTAAAGAGGTGATTTTGAAAAGCAGTTGAGCAAATCCCCTTTTCCACTGAAATAAATCCTCCTGAAAGGAGCAATAAAAGGCAATTCTTAGCTTGCTTTAACATACATCAGATAATACCATAACTAAAATATAGCTGCAAGTCCAAGTATTCTGTTAGCTGTCTAAGAGCTTTACAATGCAATCCATATTTTTTGCTTGAAGGCAATCATCTGTGTCCTGTGACTTCTTGTGGAATATGACCATGTTCTAGGAACAAAAACTGCTGCTTAGGAACATTTACATAATTGTTGGTTCTTTGAAGAAACAGCCACAAATAAAGAAACTGACTCATAACTAGTTTCTCACATGCATTTGACACAAGGAATCTTCTGGTTAATAAGTACTGTTCCTTCCTTCTTGACCCAACCTCCTTGGCTCATAACTAGTTTCTCATGTGCATTCGACACAAAGAATGTTCTGGACCATAAGCACTGTTCTTTCCTTCTTGACCCAACTTCCTTGGCACATAACTAGTTTCTCATATGCATTTGACACAAGGAATCTTCCAGTTCATAAGCACCGTTCCTTCCTTCTTGTCCCAACCTCTTTGGTGACTAAGCTTTGTGACCCAGCTGAATTCCCACATCTGCATTGAAGCTTGGGTCATGGAAAACTTTCTCCACTTATGTTCTTCCTGCCATTCAGGAAGTTAAAAGATGGAAATTCTATATCAGACTAAATAATATTGCTGCACCTTCTAGCCAGTAGCCTCTTTCTTTGCCCAGTATAGATGCAGTGTGGTCCGGGGTCTTGCCCAAACAGCATGTGTATAAAAGGAACAAACATTTCAGTGGCAACAGAAACCCCATTGTCCCTGGTTTGGAAGTGTTTTCTTGGGAGTTTATATTTAAGAAAACAGTTATGGCTTCACTAACAAAGTCAGGGTTTGGGAGGAGATGTGTGGGATGTTTGAGTAATTTACCTATCCCATACATGCTATATAACTTCTCAGTTGTAATGCAGAAGATAGGATATTTCTGGAGATTTGTTAAAATATCTCAAAGAAACTAAATATAACAGAGAAATCCACTTGGGATGTGCTTTAGTTAGGGTTGCTGTTTCTGTGAAGACACACCATGGCCAAGGGAATGCTTATAAAGAAAAACATTTAATTGGGGCTGGCTTACAGTTCAGTGGTTGTGTTCATTATCATCATGGTGGGAAGCATGGCAGCAGGCAGGCAGACACTGTGCTGGAGAAATATTGAGAACTCTACATCTTGATCTGCAGGAAGCAGAAGCATCTGAGTACCACACTGGGCATAGCTTGAGCAAAGGAGACCTCAAAACACACACCATAATATCACACTTCCTCCACCAAGACCATATCTAACTCCTGATGGTTCTGTAACCTCTGCAAATAGTGTCCCCATCAGGAGACCAAGTGTTCAAACACATGAGCCTATGTGGGATATTTCCTATTCAAATCATCCTATGTGGTTTATTCTTGTACTTCAAGAAATGTAACACAGAATATGCTTATTAAAATTGAAGGCTATCAGTCCCATCAAATAAACTTTAAGTGCTAAGAATTTGAGAACATAATTTTAAACACATATGTCAAGTGACATTTTGTATTTGTAAAGTTTAAGACTCTCATTATACTAAGAGAAAGCAACTAGGAAGAAAAGGGGAGGTCAATTTAACATTTCCATAATTATCATATAGGTAATAATCTATCATCAAGGTTATTCAATACTTATCTTGTGTTCAGTTCTATAATGTTCCAGGGAAAGATCTTTGGACATTTCAAATGAATGCAGGCCAATCCATTTCTATTATTTTGCTCATATTTTTCAATGTCTTCCCTAAAGTCTACTTCAACAATTCAAATATATTAATATTTGAAAATGCATTTGTGGTTTTAATTATATCCCATATACATCAGAAATCTACATAAGAAACAATTCCATACACACAAAAGAGTCATTCCGAAACAGTTGAAAATGAATGGATTTATTGTTGACAAAATTAGCCATAACTCTATTTTTGTGATAGTTAGTAATTAAAGGCTAAATTTTTATGTTTCTAGTTCTAATATGAAGTAGCTTTGGAAGTTTTATTAATTAAATTCTCCTTAGGCTTGTCAACAATATTAAAGACAGATCAAATATATGGTAGCTATAATTAGCTTGTCTATGTTCATGGTGTTTTTTCTCTGGGTTTTGATGTAGGTTATAATTATTCTTTTCAATTTCAAATACATTATTCTCTGGAAAGCATGGTTCTTTGCCCTTATACCAAGTCATCTTTACTAGAGAATGCTCTTGGACTCAATGCAGGGAGTACATCTCCAAAGTTGTAGTCTGTTTATCTCAATTCTGACCCCTTTGAATTGAGACTTTATGCCCAAACAGACTTAATATTTTTACATGATCATCGATATGTGATTACTGTGAGCTTGGGTGAGAATAGACACAAGGAATTAATGGACCTCAGAATTCTCACTATACGTTAGCAGATGGTATCAGTGACTCTAACTCCCACTGCATAATTTAGGGGTTATTGTTTGAATGAGACTTTCTAAATAAACTCTAATTAATAATTGTTAGCCCTAATAAGTCATATAAAACCCAAATCTACTGGAACTGGAAAGATTGTAGTAGCCAGAGAGAATGGAGGATACCAGCAAAACAAGGCCTTCTTAACCAACTAAGCAAGGCACATGTGAGCAAGAGACTGAAGAAAAAAGCACAGGGCCAACATGGTCTTTACCAGGTCCTCTGTGTATATATTATAGCTATTAGCTTAGTATTTTTATAGGTTCCCTGAATAATATCAACAACATATATGTATACTTATAATCTTGAATGTGTGTTGGAAAACTTACCATGAATTCTTGTCAATTAATAAAAACATAAGAGCAGATCAGATCTGTTAGAATCATTTCAGTTCTTTCATTTAAAAAGTACTTTTTTTTCATGTGTATCTGTGTGTATCTCAGTGTTTGCATGTATACTCAGAGGCCAGAAAATGGCATTGGATTCTGGGAACTGAAGTTATAAATGGTTGGGAGCCACTCTGTGGATGTGAGAAACCAAACCAGGGTACTCTGCAAAAGTAGTAAATGGTCTTGGGTACTGCATCATCTCACGAGGCTCTATTTCAGCTTCTTCTGAACTGCTCAGTGATGAATTAAATAAGAAAATATTTCTACCACGTTTGGAATGAGAGTTGGGGGCCATTTGGGTAATGGAGTAGAAACCTAATGCAATGGAAACTTCCTGGAATCTATGAAAGTGATCCTAATGAGGACTCCTAGTCACCGGATACAGAGTCTCAACTGGTCATTTCCTCTAGTCAAGCCAGGCTTGCAGTGGTGGGGCTGGGTTGCATTTAATTGAGTTGTTGGCCAAAGAAGTCCCATGGAAATCCCCAAACAACCCAGGTTGATGTTAAAACAAAAAGTTGCTCTCTGCAAACTGACTGGAAGAGACGTTGCCAAGGACAACACACAACTTGAACATGGCAAAGTTGGGCTAATGTCTATATGGAGCTCTATCCCTATGTTCTAGTCTCTTTGGTGCAGGAAGGTACTATGCAGGCTGCAGAAAGAAAAATTTCTACACCAATCCCACCACAAAACCTTTGACCTACAACCTGTCTTGCCTGAAAAATATGCTAGGGCAATGCTGGCCATGAACATGTTTGATCTGACTTAAGGCTCACTCCGTGAAAAGGAACCTGACACTGGCTGGGTAACCAAGAGCCAGAGATTAGATTGCACAGAGACCTAGGGTAAAACCAAACACAACTAGTCTAAAAATAAATAATTAAAATGGTTCATAGTGATATTCTTCTATATTCGTCATTGAGTGCCTTATTCAGTCATCATCAGAGATGCTTTCTCTGGCAGCAGATGGGAACAAATGAAGAGACCCACAGCCAGACTTTATTCTGAGGAAGACTCCAAATGGGAGGTCGCCATCAAATCCCTCCTCTCATGTCATAGGAGGCTGCTTGTTTGTTTCCTGGTTGCCCAGACTCCCAAATAATCACTCAAAAACTATATTAATTAAATCACTGCTTGTCCTATTAGCTCTAGCTTCTTATTGGCTAGCTCTTACATGTTAATTTAACTCATTTCTAGCAATCTGTATAGCACCACACGGCTGTGGCTCACTGGCAAGGTTCTGTCCAGCATCCGTCTCTGGTAGGGCTACATGGCTTCTCTTGACCCCACCTTCTTTTCCCAGCATTCAGTTTAGTTTTCACTGACTAGCTCTGTTCTGCCCTATCATAGGCCCCAAACAGCTTCTTTATCGACCAATGATATTCACAGCATACAGAGGGGAATCCCACATCAAACTCAGGGCTCAGGGAATCCCTTGGAAGAGGAATTAGAAAGATTATAAGAGCCAGTGAGAATGGAGGACACCAGGAGAGCAAGGCCTTCTTAACCAACTAAGCAAGGCACATACAAGCTCACAAGCACTGAAGGAAAAATAATCACAGGGCCTACATGGGTCTGTACCAGGTCCTCTGTGTATATATTATAGCTATTATCTTAGTATTTTTATGGGGTTCCTGGCTGCAAGAATAAACGAGTGAGTCTTTGACTCCTTTGCCTGCTCGAGGGACTTCCTCTTGTAGGATTGCCAACAGGATATGACAGTTTTTGCTTCATCTTGTTATATTTTATTTTGTCACATTTGATTAGTGACAGAAACTAGTTAGAACTTGTATCAAACAGTTGGAACTATTCTGCATTTTATTTTACTAATTAAAGAGAGTTCTGCCAGTTTATTAAGCTAGAGATAAACATGGCACTTTCTACTATAACCACCATAAGAAGACTTTCCAAAGAGAAATTTGTAAGTGGCGTTTAAAACTCCTAAATACTACTGCGAAATAATGTCACTCATAACTATATATTTTAAAGAGCTATCTTATTTTCATTTCTGAACATGTACTTGTGAGTCTGTGTTGGAGTATTACACATGAGCACAGATGGCTCTGGAGGTCAGTAAGACAGAAGAAGTGAGGTGCTCTAATAGAGCTAAAGTTATAGGCAGTTGTGAGTCTATGGTCTTGGCTAGCACCCAAATTCTTGTCCTTTTAAAAAGCACTACACATTCACCCTTAAAACCACCCCTTTTGTTCACTATTATCAACACATATTTTAAATGTTAAGTAAGATATGGAATGATACACAGATATTAAAATATTTCAAATGAATAATCATCTGTGTTTCATACTTATTTTGTTCTTTATTCTCACACACAGAAAACTATGAAACTTGAAGTCAGAGTATCAAAGTGAAGATCACAGTTATATATGGGATGTGTAGAAACATAAACAAGACTAGAGAAGCTTTCTCCATACTGATGTGTAGAATAGCACTCATTTTTGAAAACACTTAATGTGTGCACAGATCAAGATTGCTAATATTCAAAAGATCTATGTAATAAAGTAAGAAAACGTCAGTAAAAGATTTATTCCTCCATTATTTTTTCTTGTTTATGTTTTTAAAAATTTGTTGTTGTTTTTATTGTGCTATACATTTTTCTCCCTTCCCTTCCTCCCATCCCCTGTTCCACCCTCTCTGGTGATCCCCAAAGTTCACCTTCCAGTGATGTACTTCCTCCAGCATTGATATCATAACCTCTCCCAAACACCACTACCAAGTAGAAGCTAAGTGTTCAAACACATGAACCCGTGAGGGACACTTCTTATTCAAAGTACAATAGATTATCTGTCATGAAGTTTATTTGTTATCTTGAAAATGGACTTCCAGGTCAAAACACATCAAGAATAAATATACTTAACAATGCAGAATTTTATACAAATACTATCCATGCTTTTGCCTCTTAAAAGAGTTGCAGCTCAACGGGTCATGCTGGCATCTCAGCCTCAGTTTCTCAGTATTCACTCTCGGGCAGATGACGAAGCAGAATTGAAGGCAGATGCGGTGAGCTGAGCCTATGGAAATAATGACCTGTATACTGAGCTGAAACTAAAGAGTGTTGCAGTACAATACAGCTATGTCTTTGCGATGCTGGATATAGAGTGTCAGATAAATAGGGCTCATGAGGAAATGTACCTGTGCACGGTCATTTACTTGTATGTCAAGGATTTCAACACAAGTCTTTATGTTTGCAAACAACTACTCTGACCCACTGATCCATCTCTCCAGTTCCAAAGTTTATATTTTTATTTCAGAATAGAATCATGCAATAGAAATGTAAAGGGAAGAAAGAATTGTAACTCAGACTGCCAGTGAGTTTTATCAAAGGAAAATCATGTTTAGAAAATTTCTGATACTCATATTTTGTAGTTAAATAAGGCTTTAGCTATTGATGCAGCAGCCTATCCTACACATACACTCAATAAAAATACACACATATCATCACCAAAATACAAGGACCATAATGGTTATAGAAACTCTTGCAAAACTATTTAAAGGGCTGGCAGTGATCCAAGTGTCCATCAGCAATAGTAAAAAGGTGTTGTGTGCACAAAGTAAAAAGTATTCAGAAATTACAATGAGTTAATTTCAATAGGCAGCTGAATTTTGAGTATAATGCACATAATATTTACTAAGAAAAAGTATCAGACTCAAAAGAACAATGGATGCCAAGTCTACTTATAAAAGTCAGGGTGAATTAATTTCTCGGTGTTCAAGCTTCTCAGTCATGTGATGTTCTCCTTTTTAATCAAGTTGTTGGTGACACTACAAAAGGACCATAGCATCTTATTTCCATGAATAGCCAAGCAGCATCTTCTTTATTGTTGGCAACCCTAAAAGAGAAGAATTATGGGGGATACTTGAACCCAGATATTTCTCGCTCTGTGATCCTAGAAGGGAAGACTTCTTCCTCCAAAGTCTCAAAGTCGGAGGCTTATTGCTCTGGCCTTTTAAATCCAGTAGCTTGAAAACTGGGGCGGGGGGTGATGTCTGTAGACTCTCAAATTGAGAAGTTTGTGACTCTAGTCCTTAATAAGTATGGACTGACAGCTCCAGGCTTACACAAATGAAGGCTTGCAAACCTAGGTACTTAAATAAGATTCTTACCATCTAGGCTTTGGATGTCAATGACAGCACAGTCATAGCCTGGAGCTCCAGGTATCACAGCTCTGAGCATTTAACCCTTGGTGACAAACTCTTCCAGTAACCGGAGTCTGTACTTACTCTTCAGTCTTGCCTTGCTCATCCTCGGCTCTTTACAATTGTCTGCATTCTGCACTTTTCTCTCCCACTGCCTTGGCTCATTGGAACTTTCAGATTTATGTACTCAGTTTTTCATTAGCTCTAGTCTCTTCGTACTTCTCTGTCCTTTTCGCCCTCACAATCTATATTCCTGGTCACCCTGGAAGCTGAGGAGGCATCTCCTAAATGCTGATTGGATTCAATGGTTACAGATTTTAGAATCTTTTTGTGGACTCCTGGATTTAGGTGATCTAATCACCTTATCACTGTTGTGGCTGAGTTGCATCTGGAAGTCCGGTATTGTGTGCGTTCTTAGTATGAGCAGCTCAGTCATTCTACCTGCAGTAGGATCCATGTAAGCAATAAAAAAGTAGTCAGCAGAGGAGTTTATTGAGGGCTTTTGTAACATAAAGTGTATAGAGGATCAATGCTTATGAAGGGAAACCTACAGGATTGCCCTCATGGATCAGAAAAGCAACCTGCTTATAAAGCCAGATTAGAGGCAAGGCTATTTGTCCACTTCCCAGTCTGACAGTCATAGGCATTTGCTGAGTCATTGAGGGGAAGATTAAGCTTTTGTCCTCTTGGGATAGCTGCAAGACAGGCAAAAACATCTGAAGTGATTGTACATGGGATCTTCTAGCCGTCACTTAGTCCTGACACGGCTGGCATTCCTGTGCCACTTTGGGCTGTCTGGAGCAACAGTAACTGAAGCAAGGTCTTCTGAAACAGTGGATGTGGCTTTAGGTGAAGCCATCGTCATTGCTTCAGTGAGGTCTTCTCATTGTGTTCAGTACATGGTCATAGAAGCCAGGCTGCTGTTATAAATATTCAGCCAGTCAGCAAAGAAGAGATGATGACAGTTCTGACTCAAGGCAGCAGGGTGCAAAAGGGACTTCTAGGGGCTGTCAGCCAAGAAGCCAAGCAACTCCATTTATTCAAGAAAAATCAATAAAGATGATTTCTGGCAATGACTTGACAAATACTTTAGTGAATTATAACGCCTACTTCCCACAGCCTATACTATCCTTATAGAGGGTCATATCTTTCTACTTATCAGGTATATGAGTAACTTTTTTCATCATTTCTTCCAAAAGTTCTACTATCCTACTATGTACATATATACACACATATTTATATGTATATGCTATATGTATATGCATATATGTGTACATATGTACATTTATATAATATATTATGTGTATATGTATTTATGTGTACATATATTATGTACTATGTATGCATATATACAACCACTAATTTACTAAGCCAGCATAATCCTTAAGAAAAATCTATAAACCTTTGTCCTTATACCCATAGTCTTCACATCTTATTAGTACATATTTTAGAAAGCAATTGTGGCTTTGAACAAATTAACAGTAGACAATTCAAATGCTCATTCTTTGTTTTTAATAGCCACTGACTACTAGCACCTACTAGAGGCCTGATTTCAGATATAGGGTTAGGTATTATGAATGGATTAGTAGATAATTCGCAGATATTAAAGCATTAGTTCAAAAACTAAACTTGTACCCATGAAGCAACATAAGTGTCTTTATTCGCACAACATATATGTACAGTTGGTTTAAAAATATAAAAATGATCTACTTATTGGGACTGGGCTCCACAACTGAAAGGTTTGTGTGTGGTGTTTATGTATGTATATATGTGTGTATTTGTGTGTGTGTGTGTTATGCACAAAACAACAATTAATGAAAAAAGAGGTGATGAATTTGAAAGATAGCAAGGAGGGAAGGACATATGGAAGGACTGGAGGAAGAGAGAGAAGGGAGAGATTACCTAATTATATTATAATCTCAAAATAAAAGAAATAAATTTTTAATATACATAAATGGATTCTTGTTCTCACCAATCATTCCATTTATCAATGAAAGATGCCAAGAACTGCTGGTTGCTTCTGAATTGAAAATACATTATTTTACAGAAAACATTTTTCTCCTTTCCTTAGCCATTTAGTGCTGTAAGATGAATCACAGACTAAGGGCTTTACACACACACACACACACACACACACACACACACACACACACACACACACATTCCTTCTAGAATTATGTTATCATTTTAATATTATTAAAAGGATATTTGATGTTAAGGAAATATGAGCTTGGCATTTTCTTAAAAATGAAATCATTACTTTTAGTAAAGTATTCAGAATCTATGTTTTGAACAGAATCTATGTTTTAAAAGCAGTCACAAGAGCATAATCAAGTTTTTAAACTTTGTTCAATGAATGTACCTTAATTTTATACATGAACAGTGGCTCACTAAGAAAACTTGAACTATCCAATGTCAAGCATTTGAAGTGTTGAACACATGAAAATAGCAACATGAATGAATCACCTTTTATTGGTCTTTTCAACTGGTGAAACTAAGTGCTATGTAGGCTTCCACTTCTATATTATTTCTGGTTCTGCAAAATTCTGAAATGACATAATATAAAGTTTAAGAATGAAAATATTCTCAGCACATGAAGCTGGAGAGACAACTTATCAGTCAAGAGCTCTTGCAGTGGCCATGGGTGCATATAGGGCACTTATACATGCAGACAAAAACTCATACACATTTTATTTATTTATAGAATTAAATAAATCAATATTAAAATATACATATAATAAATGCAAGCAATGACAATTCATGCAAAATGAGACCATGAATTTGTAGGAAAGGAGGTAGGGATATATGGGAGATCTTGAAAGGAGGGAAGGGAAGGGTAAAATGTTAGCATTACATTATAATGTCAAAAATAAGAAAGAAGTTTTTCATTCAAAATTTCACAAACAAAAACATTTCTTTACTTGAGTATTGATAATGCAGTATCAGTTCTGGGACTCTATGTCATCTATGGACAATGTAACATTCACCTAGAATTATTTTCAACTCAGCTCAGTCATTCTCTAGGCTTCCAGACACACGTAGTTGTCATTTCATTGTAGAGTTTCGAGTATAGGTCTTCCATTAAGCTTTAGTGTCAGGTGCTAAAACATCACTCAAGCCTTTTCACTCTTCAGCACTCAAGCTGCCCTGCTTATTCACCAGGCTCCACTATCTTTTCTGCAAGCTTCTAGAAGTATAAGTGAATTTTCAGACCACTGAGCACTGTCCAAGATGCGATTTAACACAAGCAATAGATGATTTAACACAAGAATAAACTGATGAACTTCTATCCACGTTTTAATTTTATTGAAGGGACATATTCCTTAAAGGCCCGCTTGTTCATTTTTTATTTATTTATTTTATCTTAATCACTTCTTCAAATTTTTAAATGATAGTTTTAACCGTAGAGGATTTGATGTGGACTGTGGTTTATGTTGTGTCCTGGTTAGTATTTACTATAAACACACAGGTTAAACACACTTGAAAAAGGAATCACGATTGATTGCTTTCATTGGGCAGGTCTGAGAACATTTCTATAATGGGTTGTCTTGACTGCGTTGATTGATGTAGGAGGGTCCAGATGGTTTGGGGTCATACCCTTTCCTGAGCAAGTTGTTTCCCATTGCATAAGAAAGCTAGTTAAGCTGGAGCCTGAGAGTAAATCAGGTAATGAACTAGTTGCAATTAGAACTCTCCATGGTTTCTCCTGTGCACTCACTCCTGTGAGTGAGTCCCCTGGTTAGTAGTGATGATGTGTGGAATAGCAAGCTGTCCTCCCTTTAGGTTTCCTGCCTTGGGATACTGTCCAGACTTCCCTCATGATGGACAGTAATGGAAATAAACCCCTTCCTCCCCCAAATCGCTTTGGTAGAGTGTTTTAACCCAGCAACATAAAGGAAAACAGAACACTATGCTTTATCTTACACTGTTTCCCACTCTCAGACTTTCTCATTGAATTTCTGCATCCGTGTAACATCCTGTGGTTTCAAAATATCATGACCCACTATGTTTGCCCATCTGTGTTACCTCTCTTCTCTTTCTTGTTTCTCAGCTGCAGGTGGGAGTGAGCTACACCTGTTACTAGTCCTGCCAGATTTGCTGTTCTCTTTTCTCTGGGATCTTTGTCCTAAAATCCCCATAATTTCATGAGTTTTTTTGGGGCAGTCTTCATGGATTCTCACCTAGACTTTCTGTAAGTATAATTCTTCCACCAAACGTGTACTTGTAGACCAAAATTTCCTACTACAAAACGTCATAGAAAGGTGTAATAACACAGGGATTAATGTAGTGTATTGATGTTTTTCTTCTATATGCTGCCATCAATTATGCCAGCACCATTTGCTGAAGATGCTTTCTTTTATCCATTGAATATTTTTGGCTTTTTGTTTTATCAAAAATCAGGTGTTCATAGGTGATATTTTTCATTGTTTATCCCTCTCATTTTTAAAAAGAGATTTATTTTACTTTGATTATGTGTATTAAGGGTGTGTGTGTGTGTGTGTGTGTGTGTGTGTGTGTGTGTGTGTGTGCATGCACATGTGCATGTATATCTGCCCATGGAGGCCAGAAGAAGGTGATAAGTCTCCTGGACCTGGAGTTAGTTATTGGCAGTTGTGAGTTACCCAACTTAGGTTCTCTGCAAGAACAGCTAGCAATATTAACTGCTGGGCTATCACTACAGCAGAATAGCTTTTTCCTTCACTGTGAAAAACGGAAAGAATGATCAAGAAGCACATGCTTCTCTATGCAAGATATAGCAAACTGGTATGTGTGTCTACTTATAATCATTAACTGATTGAATGTTCATTGGATTGATAAACAGCTAAATAAAACAAATGTGAAATTTTAACATGAAGTATAACTATCAAAATAGCAAATTCATATCATGTCCATGCAAAGTAAAAATAGAAAACAAGGGATGGTTAAGATGACCCAGCTGTTAAGAGCACTGGCAGCTCTTCCAAAAAACCCTGGTTCAATTTCCAGCACCCACATGGTGGCTCACAACCATCTGTAACTATAGTTTACGGGATCCCATGCTTTCTTCTGGCCTCCACAAGCACTGGACACTCACACTCATGTAGGGAAAACATTCATAAATTAAATTAAAGAAAATATTAAAGTAAATAGTCAAAAAATAGCCGCAAAACTTGTGCAAAAGAATAAGACTCATGCTTAATTTTTTTTCTATATTTTCAATGTGACCCTTGAGAATCTTGCTGCTGTAGAGAACTTATTTCCATTTCACAGTGAGACCTTAGTATGCAGACCAGATGAGTGACACGGTGTGTAATCATTCTGCAAAGCATGAAACCTTTTATTTAGGAGGACAAAAAGGTATGACTGCCTAAACAAGAGCTGGACATGATGACACCAATAGACATGTCAAAGTGGAGAGGGGAAAGCTTAAAAGGGTCTCACCCCTCCCCAGATGATGTAGGATTCCCCTCTGTACGCTGTGAATATCATTGGTTAATAAAGGAAATGCTTCGGGCCTATAGCAGAGCTATAGGGGAACAGAGCTAGGCAGGGAAAGCTAATTTGAATGCTGGGAGAAAGGAGGCTGAGTCAGGGAGAAGCCATGGAGCCGCCACTGGAGACAGAGGTGCTGAAACTTTGCTGGTAGGCCACGACCTGGTGGTGATGCACAGATTAATGGAGATGGGTTAAATTAAGATGTAAGAGTTAGCCAATAGGAAGCTAAAACTAATGGGCTAAGCAGTGATTTAACTATTATGGTTTCTGTATGATTATTTCTGGGCTAAGCAGCTGAGAACCAGCAAGGGGCCTTCTACAACACCCAAAGAACTGTAGGTGACTAGGGAATATCAACAATGGGAAAAATAGTCTTCCCCAGGGAAGACTACACCAATTGTTTATCCAATGTCAATTATTCATCCAAATGAAAGCATACATAAGAATAATATTATGTAGGTTATATTTGGTAATATACGTGTATATATGTATACACATGTGCATATGACAACAATGAATAAAAAAGAGGTTTTGGATTTGAACGAGAGCAAGGAGTTGCATGTGGAGTTTGGAGGGAGAAGAGGGAAGGGAGAAATGAAATTACATTCTAATCTCAAAAATAAAATTTTGAAGAGGAAAGCATCTTAAAAGTGTCCTCATGTCCTCTTCCCAGATGCTGTAGGCTATAAGCAAGTTTCTATAGATGAACACAACTTTGCAAGATGCAGCTCCGAGCTGGTAAACAGGTTTGAATTGTATTTAGTGGCTTGGATGGAGATCAATTTTACTGGTGACGAGATTTCATGATTGAAAGAATCCCATTTAAAAGCGATGATCATTGAGAGATTATGTTCAGCCACTTGATACGGAAGAAGAGTTTCTCAAAGCACCAACTCTATTTTCCTGGGTAAGCAATAAAATAAAATCCTTCCTGATTCTGCTAGGACCACTGGGTTTGGAAAGCACAGTAGCCAGTATGTGGCTTATGCATCTTCTTTATTTCTACTTCTAGATAAGAAATACAGCAAAATGATAAATTGTGATAAAAGTAGCATCACTCTTTTTAAAGACTCAATAAATTTTCAAGCAGAGATTTTATTTCTGATCTTCTTGACATCTCTTGATTTCTACGTAAGGAGACACAATTAAAATCTTGTCAGCTGCATCCCAGATGTACAATCACTAGTTTATCAGACTGCCCTCCTTTCTAGGTAAAGGGTTGGTAAGGTGACCCTGTAGATCATGTGTATTATTCTTTAGAAAACAGCAGGCAGAAACATTAATGATGGTGAAGTTCACAGTTGTCATCCATCCTGTTTTCAGGGTACTTCTAATTGTATAGTGAGATAATTAAAAATGTGGCCCTTCTGTTCCACAGGTAGCTACAATGCTCTGTAATCATCAATTCTCTCTCTCTCTTTCTCTCTCTCTGTCTCTCTCTCTCTTTCCTGTGTGTGTCTCTGTGTGTATTCTTTTATGTTTTATTTTTAATACTTTACTCATACCAACATCACAAATGTAACAATGTGATGGCTTTTAATAACCTATTGAACTATGCTTAATGTATTATATTATATGATTAAGCATTTTTTTCTAAATTTGCAGGCCAGGCTGTCCTTGAACTCGTGATTCTCCTGCCTCAGCCTCCTTCAGCAAATCCTACCAGCATGTGTTACCACAAATGGCTAAACTTTATTGATGCTCAGGCCTCATGATCTACCAAAAGCAAATACCTTAGGTGACATTTCACTGAATCTTCAAGTACTCAAAATAAATAGCCACAAGGCGAGGCTGTTGTTACTTTAAAGGATATGGGGTATTTTATGGGAAATTTTCCAATTAGGATCTATGGCTGATGTGATATCTTTTCTAAGCTACTTAACAGACTATAAGAATATATAGAACTATAAGAAAGACTCTTACACCTAGTTATGCACAAGTTGCACCAAACATTGTAGAATTTAGTATGAGTTTGTAAATTTGCACTTGAGGAAACTACATAGCTGCCTTTACTTTGAGCTTGTGCACTGGTGACAAGGAGCCTGTTCTCTGAAAACTACAGCAATGTTTCTATGCTTTTCATATAGTATTTAAGTAACAAAAAAGACCAAATTTTGTCATAAATAAATAGACAACATCCAGTGCTGAAGTCATTGATATCTTTTTATTTTATGTCATTTGGAAATTCCTTTAGAGATGAAAATATGGCAGCCTAACTTGGCAAACTCATCCTTGTTAGCTGTGGATACCTTAGCCTTCTTGTTGAACGGGCTTGTCAGTATCGACCAACTCTGGCATTTGTAGCTGTGAGATCTGATCAGGGAATGTATTCTGCTTTTGCTTCTGTTGTACATTCAAAATCAGTTACCTCAGAAGATAAAGTAAAGTAATCTATGCAAAATGTTTAATGTGTTACTTAATGAACAGTCTACTAAGCATACTAAGACTCTCTATGGGGAAATAACCAATAGACTGGATATCTATTGAAAATGGGATTTATGAGATTGGCATGCATAGTATAGCCTGGGCCATACAACAGTGACAGCCTATCTCATGGAGAGACTGAAAATACTGTGGTGCTCAGTCCCTGGGGCTGATTGCTCCAACGGTCCCGTTTTGGGAATTTCTAATGGTCACCATCACCAAATCCAAACCATAAGCCTGGAGATGCACTTTAGTCCTCAGTGGAAGGACAAGAAGATGAAGTTTGATGTCAAAATCTTTCTTTTCTTCTTGTTTCATTTTTTTTGATGCAATATCTCCCTATATAGTGCTGGCCTGCTTTATACTCACAGTAATCTTCCTGCCTCTTCCTACTTTTTCCTTTTTCCTGGGAATTCACTCATAGTCAAGTCTGGACACTCATCTCCTAGTTGTGTCCGGATGTGATCAAGTTCAAAATCAAAATAAGCCTTTATTGACAATTCAATCAAATTGATATTATTTTTTCTTGAACAAGTAAATGTTTTAAAATACTTCCATTGATGATCTCAAAAGCACCACATCTTAGAGGCAAAGGCTGCTTTCTGTAGCCATTGGACTCTTTAGATTAAGGTGTGCTGAACTTGAACATCATGGATTATTACAGAAGGTAAGTTTAAATCTGGTTCTTACTGTAAGTAATTTTTTGTCTTTGGTAGGCTTTTCTGTCTTTTCTTTTTTGTTTTCTATCATTAGTTACTATTTATAATGAGATGATGTTATATAATACATCAATATTAAATTACTATTTAACAGTCGCAGGCACTTAGGCATTTTAATATGTGGGAGAGAATAAGAGGATGAAGAAATTAATTTGAATTTCTTTCACTAAGAAAAATGGAAAAAGACATAAAATTAAAGTAACTAAACAAACTTGATGAAAATTTGGTATGGTAAAATCCTAATAGAATTATTGATTTTGGTGAAAATATGAAGAATGATTGGTGGGAGCATAATTTGGTGCAGGCAGTTTAGGAAATAGGCAAGTCCCTTGGAAAGCTGTAGATGAAGGCGCTGAGTACCTGACCCTTTCACAAAGAGGACATCCAAGAGCCCTGGAAACTGATGTTCAAGAAGTTATGTGAGCATGAATGCCCACTGCAGTAATAGTCCTTGTGGCTAAAAGTGGAAGGAAGCCTATTTGTGATCTAATGAATGAAAGAGCAAGATGCACTGCAGCAGTACAAGGGAATAGCATTCAGACAGAACAGGGAGGGCAGAGCAAACACACCTGCCAGTGCAGATGAGACATGATGCTAACCAAAAGACGCAAATATAGAGGTGACTTACTGCATGATTCCATTCGTATAAAATGTCTAGAGTAAGTGAATCCCCAGAAAGAGAAGAAAGACTAATGTCTGGACTGAGGAAAGAGCACAGGTAAAGGGCACAGAATACTGCGAGAGAAATTGTTCTAGAGTTAGGTAATGGTAACAATTGCACAACTTGTAATGACTGTGAACACACTAAGTTCCAC
Source organism: Ondatra zibethicus (assembly GCA_004026605.1). NCBI lineage: Eukaryota > Metazoa > Chordata > Mammalia > Rodentia > Cricetidae > Ondatra > Ondatra zibethicus. The sequence goes on along the minus strand of PVIU01006133.1, from coordinate 33,220 downwards.
TGAATTATAGATTTAACCAGAGAGATGGTACAGTAATTATATCAAAATAAATGAAAATTAGTAAGTAAAAAATAGAGCACCCAAAAACCCCCTTGGGAAAGAAATGGTGAATTTTGTTTTTTGTTTATAATAAAGAGCATATGCAAATTTAAAAATGGTCTTTTTATATACAGAATTTGCTTACTATTTTCCTCATGGGCCTTATTTCTATACTAAATAGTTAACTTTATTTCTATATAAAATATATGAATTGGGCTGGAGAGATGGCTCAGCAGTTAAGAGCACCTGCTATTCATAAAGAAGATCTGTGTTTGATTCCTAGCTCACGTATCACGTTACTTACAACCATGTGTAATTCCAGCTCCAGGAGGCTGATGCTCTTTCTGTCTTTTTGTGTGCTTACAGACACAGGGTGCACACACACACACACACACACACACACACACACACACACAAACACACATACGCACACATAGAAACACATACACATAAAATAAATAGATCTTAAAAACCTGAATTTTTCTGTCCTTAGAAGGGCATAGCCCATTGGGTAGTAAAACATGTTTTGTAAACCTGATTGGACTCATAAGGAAAACTGATTTATTCTCTTAACTCCCTTGCTTCCCTCGTCCCATACATATATGCACAGATAGTTGTACCATTTTCATATGGTCTATGTGTCTTCTCAATTTTGTGTATGATTCAATTATAACAGAAACTTTTAGAGTAATCTCTCATCATCATATTTCAGTTGCTTAGGGTTACAGAAATGAACAAAGTAAAACTGAAAGCAATAAAATACTTTCAATACGTGTGAAATGTGTGTGTGTGTTTGTGTGTGTGTTGGGTTTTTTGAGACAGGGGTTTCTCTAGAGGTTCTAGAATAGTCAGCGCTACATAGAGAAACCCAACACACACACACACACACACACACACACACACACACACACACACACACACACACACACAGTTTTACTCAGAAAAGTATGCTCTCAATTGATATTTGCCAACTTATGTTGAAAATAGAAACGTTATGTTCCAATGTGAAAATCCAAGCTCAGGATTTGCTTTGGGAAAGGGAGAAAAGTGGTGACAACAATTCTCTGCTCATACAAATCTCTGTTTCTAAGAGTTCAGATTTATTTCATGGGAGTAAATTCTCCTGACTCTAAAAATGAGGTGTTTTTTTTTTGTTTTTTTTTGTTTTGTTTTGCTTTTTGCCCTGATTTTTTCTGGTTTCATCTAAAGAAGTGTCTTTCCAGTTTTTAAATACTAAAGATCTCAAACTATACTTCATAACTTTTTTTAGCAGTTTAATGTTCAAATGTGTGTCTTCATAACATCAATGAATATAGTAATAGAAATTCTGGTGTGTTAGAATCAACAGGATTGAAATTTTTGGAATTACCTAGTACTAGATAGCTTGGTTGTTAGAATAAATGCGATTGCAATTTTTGAAATTACCAAGAGTCATAGTATAAATGAGGATGCACTGGAACCTAGAACAACAGTCAATTGACTCCAGATGTTTGGGTATTAAGATCATGGTTGAAAGTCATCCATCTGACTAGCAGCTTAGCCTTTTGTGGACATAAGATGTTTTCCTGTGAGTAGTGACATTAACAGCTCAAGCCTACCAGAATCCCAGGTGTTGAGTTCGATTGCTTGATGCTGAAGTGTAAGTAATCATGTGTGTGTGTGTGTGTGTGTGTGTGTGTGTGTGTGTGCATGTGTGTGCATGTGTGTGTGTGCATGTGTGTGTGTGTGTGTTTTGAGTTTGGAGGCCTGGGTGTCCTCACTGTAATAACAATAAGGATGGCCACTGCTGATCCAGAATTCATTAAAATTTAACCCGAAGTAACTAGAAACATGAAATTACCAGGTTTTTCTATAACAGAGAAATAAACAGGGGTGAGGATGAAGGGAGGGAAGTAAGGAATGAAAGGGAGAGAGAGGAAAGAACTTTCTAGTAATTGTTCACTGCTTCCTTAATTACTTATTCAGGCAATACCTTATTATTTTGAATTATTACTTATTCTGCCAGATTAGCTATGTCAAACATGATAGTGATGAAATATAATTTGAACATAAATGAAAAGTAAAGCAAAAAGTATCTCTGGTATGCTTTTTGATATTAAAATTTAAATACAGTGAAGCAAACATATTTGAACTAAATTTCAAATCTACTTAAAATTTTGTGTTAGAGTTGCTTCACGGTAAGCAAATGAATAAAAACTTTTATTCTGAAATGAATACTTAAAGACAAACCCCAACCACTAGAAATATTCAGAACTTTACATTTGGGATTTTAGGAATCATTCCTTTATATTCTATAAAGCTTGCTACTAGAAAAGAAAATACTCTGTGCTTTGCCTGAAAGAAAAAAAAATATAAACAGACTTTGAGATCAGTTTTCACTCCCAGTGTCTTCATTGTGAGCAATAATCTATATGTGTATTTTTTCCATTTTCCATGCAGTGAGAATTCATGCATCTACACAATACGGATTATCTCATCATCTCATTTGCATCTGTCATCTTGAGAAGCACACATTTGTCTGTTTAGTTCTGAAGAGAGTAACCTGAGCTCCAGTGGAAATCAAGTATTAAATGACTGTTCTTTGCAACAGTTCCAGGAATACCAAATGTCAACAAATCATCAAAACTAGACAGTGAAGAAATCCACTGACTTAGATATTCAAACATTAGAATAGTTTACATGGTCTAACTCCAATACACTCATGTCTTTCATAGCCGCTTTTATTTCTATGTTAATAAGTATCAAGTACAAATAAGAATGTGGAGCAATGGAAATCTGGCTCATCCTGAGGCTTGTGTGAGTCTTGTACTAATATTAGCATATGGTTGACCAAATATCTCAGATAATTAGAATTTTCAACCTGCTTTCTAGGTCATATTTGATAAAAGATAACCATTTGAGAGGGGAAAGAGCTTTCTTTCTCTTCTCAAGGAATGATGTGTGTGAAGGGGGCAGCAAAACTGAAATATTAAAGATAGTAGATATCATTCTAGGAGCATGCTATTTCAAAGGCAGAATAGCTCCAAATATTACCCCAAACTATGAATAGCAAAATTATTATTTTAAGCACTGGTACCTAACAAAGAAATGTAAATGAATGCTAGGTCTGTATCTGAATTTCTACATAACTTACTCTGAAGTTTTAATAAGTTTTAATATTAACTTGGTGTTCAGGTACAGACATTTTAAGGGCTCATTCATACTAATATTAGCAAGTGTGCTTTGTAAGTCTCACAGATACAATCTCCTCCCTTTTTAGTTGCTCAAGCACTTATTCTCCTGTGATCTTTTTAGTTTTGTCTACTATTATAGTTTCCAGTTCTTACCCAACTCTCAGTTCATTAATCTTCTTTCCTATTCATCTGCCTCCTCTCTTTTGCAGTCATTTGTCTTTTGTATTTGCGGGCCATCCATCAGGACCATACTTGTTCCTTGTATGTTTACAGTATGCTTCTTGGTTATCCAACAACAAAGAAAACACAGGTTTAAATAATGTAAAGAATTATAGCCTTCCAAAACTCATAAGTGCTTTACATATATTCTTTCTTAACATTTCAAGAAGAAATCTTTTATGGCTATGTGTGGGTTATATAACATGTGGTTATGGGCTTCACGTAGTAAGACAAGCCACTATACATAATTGACATACTTGTCATTTCACAGTCATTCATTTAGCAGCAAGGCCATCAAAAGCCAGTAATTATCCATTAGTTTTGCCACTAGTGTTCTTTTTCCATAAATACTGTGCAGTTTATTAACTATGTGAGTATATGTGTATAAGCACATATGCCTTGTGTGTAATGAGGATGGATGCCAGGTATTGTTCAGTGCTCTTAGTCACTGTCGACTTTATCTCTTGTGATGGGCTCTCTTACTCAGCCAGAGTTCCTCAGACAGTAAAAGTGGCTGGCCTGTAAGTTCTGTGGATTCCTTTCTTCCTCTGCCAACACCAAGGTAACCACTTCACACCATCATGCTTTTTACATGGGTGCTAACTTCCAATTCAGGCCCTTGTTTGTGGTGTTTGAATGAGAATGTCCCTCATGAGCTCATGTGTCTGAATACTTGGTCCCCAGTTGGTGGAACTATCTTGGAAGGGTTAGGATGCGTGGCTTTGTTGGAGTCAGATCGGGTTTTGAGATTTTTAGAAGCCTATAGCATCCTCTGTGCTTGTGGATCAAGATGTAAACCCTCCGTCACTTGTTTCAGTGTCATGTCTGCCTTCCTGCCGCAGTGCTCGGTACCATGATGTTCATGACCTGTAACTGCAACCGTAAGCCCCACATTAAGCATTTCCTTTTATAAGTTGTCTTGGTCATGGTGTTTTATTTAGGAATAGAAAAGTAACTAAGACATTGTACTGCCATCGCAGACACTTTGCTAACCAACTCATCTCTCGAGTCCTTGTTTGTTTAAATAAGAAACTACACAGCAGAGAAAGGTTAGATTGTTGGTGCGGAGATGCTAAAATCAATGCCTGTACAGCCACATCCCTGCGAATTCTATTTTCAAAGCCACACCTTAATCTTTGGAACTATTTTAATGACCTTTGTTCTTCAGGGAGGACTGAATAAAGATCTGTGATTCAGTATTCCTTTAGGTATCACGATGGGTTTTTTTTTTAACCAATTAATTGAACAAGTTGATTAAATCCTGATTGTGGGGGTAGGATGAGCCTCAGTACATCATATCTCGGCGTGCAAATATCCAAAGAAGGAGGAGCATGGGCATTAAGTTGGAGTGTTTGTCAGAGAGCTTAATGATTATTTGCTTGAAAATGCCTCATAGTTGACTTTGAAATGGAAAACAGGTAAATTTTAAGTGAGATTTTTGAAAGAAGGAAGAAAAATGTTATTATACTCATTACAAAAATGGAGTACAAAAACATAAACTAAGTTATTAATGATATGCTCAGAAATGGGTGCACACTGGATGATTCCACTGGTTTGAGAAGAACTGTCTTTAAATATCATCCTCATAAATACAGAGAAGGGAGCAATAATTGCCAGTATTTACAGGAAGATGGATGTATATGATATTACTAGCAAGTTTAGCATGACTCACTTATATTGTGCAGATGCAATTTCATTTTCTTCCTATACTGGTGTTTTGAGAGTTTTTCTCATGAAAGCATAACTAAATTTCATGAAATTATATTTTCTTAATATTCTTAATAGTTATATATTAAGTATCTATTAAGAAGACCATGAGATTTCAATTCTGTTTCATATTAACTTGGTGATACACACATTGGCTGAATTCTACTTGTAGATGATTTTGCATCCTCAAGACAAACCTTACTTGTTTAGGTTGTGTGGTTATTTTGCTATGACACTGTATTGTTTGTTAGCAGTATGTGAGGATTTTACATCCATGTTCTTTGGTGACGTTATTTTGCAATTTTCTTTTCTGACAGTGTCTTGGGTACTGAATTGGTACTAGACTCACAAAATGAGTTTATATGTGTTCTGTCTCTTGCTAACTTTTGGAACAGTAGGAGAAAAACTGTTAATAATTTTTCCGTGAATATTTGGCAGAATTCACCCATGAAATAACATGGTTCTGAGATTTCCTTTAATGAGTTTTTTCCATTTTATTACTTTTCATTTTCAATTTGTCTGTTCAATGTTTACATTTCTTCTTGTTTCTATTATGATAGGCAGTATATTTTAGAAATTTTTCCATTACTTTGAAATTATCCAATTTATTGGTTATGATCCTTGTACTAGTTACTTTTCTGTTGCTCTAATAGAAAAAGACATTGCCAAAATAACTTATAGAAGAAAGCATTTATTTAAGTTTACGGTACAGAGGGTTAAGAGTCCATTAAGTCGGGAGGCATGGCAGCCAGAACAGGAAGCTGCACACTCACACTGAACCAGAAGCACAAAGCGAAGATACCCCATGTCATATTTCCTAAACCTCTGCAAGCCATGTAACAACTTGGCACCAAGAGTTCAAAGGCCCTAGACTAAGGTGGACATTTCTCATTCAAACAACCACAAAGCCTTAGGATACCTTGACCTCTGTGGGTCAGTGGCAGTGTCTCCTCTCATTTCTAATTTGTTTTTACTATGGTTTGTTCTCGTTGTTTACTTAATTCTAACATATGCTTGTTGTCTCTACCAATTTTGTTGACTTTTAATATTCAAAGAAAATCTGTGAGATTCTGAGTCAACTACATGTCACACACCAGTTGCACTCTGGTTATTTAGATGAAGAGGAATGTTAAAATAATCATGAAAATGTTTAAGCTGATATTTGTGCTAATTATTAATCATTTGATGTTTATGTGGTTAATAAAGAATGAAGCCAATAAACACACCCAAGGAGTCTGCTTCATGTAGTTTCATTTTCATGTTTCAAAATAATAAACCATCCTGAGTTTCATTCCAATAAATTTTTCCACGAACTGTTCCTGAATAATAGGGAGGCACATCTTAGTCATTGTGAAATGTTGGAGGGTGAAGGCTTGATGGTACTTTTCAAGAAGGGATGCTCAGCAGAAGTGGAAGGGAGAAGTGGGTAGAGATACAGTCTATGCACCTGGGAAGATGTTGATTAATGCTCAAGCAGAAGTAGGTCCTTCTGAGGCTGGCAAGTTCATGAGAGCACTTTCAACAAGGCTTGGATGTTTTGTGACTATCCCATAATAACCTGAAAGCAGTGGTTCTTAAGCATCCTAATGCTGTGACCCTTTAATACAGTTCCTCATGTTGTGGTGACCCCCGACCATAACATTATTTTTGTTGCTACTTCATAACTGTAATCTCGCTTGCTCTTTTGAATTGTAATGTAAATACCCATGTTTTTGATGGTCTGTGAAGGGGTCATTCAACCGCAGAGGAGCCACGACCTTCGGGCTGAGAAACCACTGCATTAAGGGAAGGGTCTTAAACAATTAAATTTTTTTAAAAGAAACATTTACCAGTATGTTGTGTGTAAGTATGTGCACATGCATGTGGGTACCTGTGGAGACCAGAAGAAGGTATTGGATTCCCTGGAGATGGAGTTACAAGTGGTTCTGAGACATTAGAAGTAGATGATGCAAACAAAACTGAGGTCCTCTGCAAGAGCAATAAACACACTGACCCTTTGGCTATAATAAATGTAATGGCCTCATGACCCACAGGTGAGAATTCACAAAATATGTTAGCTGGAAAGACAAAGATGAGACCATTTTCATACATCAACACACTGACATTTTATAAGCAGTAAAACATACACATTCAAACAGTTTTAATTCAATATTAGAGATTCTGTCTCTTTTGATTTGAGGAACAAAAGAAAGATTCTTTTTAATTGGGATCTCTATTTTTCAAGCATTTGCTTAATACGTCTTTGAAGAGATAGTCCTTTCTTTGAAGTCCTAAAACTTTTAGTTTTTGCTTCTTAATATTTACGATGAATGAGAGCTTGCATTTTTTTCTCCAGGAAAAATAAAACCCTCTAGTTTCACCATAAGCGAGATAGAACCGACAGCCCCTCATTTCATCCTTCTTCTTATAGAAGGTCCTTGCTTTATGTAAATTTCCAACCATTTCATAAGCCCTCTGTGTGTGTTTTTAAATGTTTCTGACAGTTTCAACTCTTTATTCTCCTATACGTTCCTTCATGCTTTCAGCTGCTATGGGAGACACATTAATTTCAGTATGCCTTTCTAGTTTGGGTTGAAAATTTTATGCGTTTCAAATTGAGTTTCAGGATTTTCTAGGTTAACTTCACTGAGGATACTCTTCCCTTTGAAAATTTGACAAGATCCTTAACAAACCTTTTTTTCTCATATTGTCTAGTTTCCTAGTGCATACACATCTTTTCCCTTTCCTAGATGAAGCAGCACACTTGATAAAAGCATGCATTTTATATTTTCCAATTCTCTGTAACTTTAAGCCTGGAATCATCATCAGATTCTCTTTTTTATCATGCATTCCTTTGCTGCTTTTAAAATTAGTTAATTTATTTTAGAAAAGCAATCTTTTCTCATTTTATATACCAATCCTAACTCCCACTCACTCCCTCTTCCTGCTTTCTCCACTTCCACTCCCCTACCCCCTATCCACTCATGAGAGAGAGTAAGGCATCCCATGAGGAGTCAGCAAAGTCTATCACATCACACTCAGGCAGGACCAAGGCCCTCCCCACTATATCTAGGCTGAGAAAGGTATCCCTCCAAAGAGAATGGGCTCCAAAAAGCCAGTTCAAGCAGTAAGGAAAATCCTGGTCCCACTGCTAGTGACACCACAGATTGCCTCAGACATGCAGTTGTCACCCACATTCAGAGGGCCTAGTTGGGTTTTATGCTGGTTCCCCCACTGTCAGGCCAGAGTTGGTTAGCTCCCATTAGCTCAGGTAAGCTGTTTCAGTGGGTATAACCATCATGGTCTTGACCCTTTTGCTCATACTATCATTCTTCCCTCTCTTTGACTGGGCTTTGGGAGCTCAGTTCAATGCTTCACTGTGCATCTCTGTATCTGCTTCCATCAGTTGCTGGATGAAAGTTCTTTGATGACAATTGAGGTAGTCATCAATCTGATTACAGGGAAAGGCCAGTCAGGCACCCTCTCCACTATTGCTTAGGGTCTTAGCTGGGGTCATCTTTGTGGATTCCTGGGAATTTCCCTAGTGTCAGATTTCTTGCTAGCCCCATGATGGCTCCCTCAATCAAGATATCGTCTTCCTTGCTCTCCTTCTCTGTCTTTGCCCCATCTTGACCATCCATTCCCTCATGTTCTCTTCCCCCTCCTCTCCTTCTGACCTCCCTTGTCCTCTGACCCCCACACTCCCAATTTCCTCAGGAGATCTTGTCTATTTCTCCTTCCCAGAGGGAATCCATGTGTGTTTCTCTTAAGGTTCTACTTGTTACCTAGCTTCTCTAGGGTTGTGGGCTATAGGCACATTGTCCTTTTCTTTATTTTTAATATTCATTTATGAGTGAGTATAATATCAACTTATACCATGTTTGTTCCGGCGTATGTCTCTAGTAGGGCTACATGACTTCTTTCTAGGCTCCACCTTCTTCCCAGCATTCAGTTTAGTTTTCCCCACCTACCTCTATTCCCTGCGCAGGCCCAAGACAGTCTCTTTTTTAACCAATGGTATCCACAGCATACAGAGGGGAATCCCACATCAAGGGATGATGAGTATGTATCACTAGGCCCCCATTTTTAAAATTTGGATTGTCTCATTTTGTTTTTCACTTGGGTTTTGTAATTTGAACTCTGAATTTGGTTTCCCAGCCCTCTTTTTGCTTTTGGCTCTGGAGGTCCAGGCAGTGTTCACGGTATGAGGCTCTGGAAGGAAACACTGAACACTGGCAAATAGTAAAATCAAGAAACATTTTTAGATCCTATAGCGGAATGTAAGTATTTCAACTTATCTATAAAAAGGGCAGTGCATGCTACATGCTGGCAGTTTGTGCATTCACAGCTGGTGATTTCAATCATCAGTTGCTGGCCTCATAATGAATCTGCTCTTTTGGTTTCTAGCCCCTTTCAGATTGTCTCCACTGTGAACTTCAGTCCTTTGATGTGTTACTGTGACCTTCCTCTCTCATTCTTAGGAAAATCACTAGGTAGAAATTTTGAGCCCTCGTTATACATTAGGGTCTGTTATTCTCATTATCTTACTTTCTGTGTGCCGGCGTCTTAAAATTCTAGTACAGATAGAACCAGGAGATCATGGGGTAAGCCATCCCCAAAGCCACAGAAGACTACAATGCTTATTAATTAAAACAAACAAGCAAAACAGACCATTCCTCCGAAAGGTTGTAGCAAATTCTGTGATTTTATGATTTGTGTTTCCAAAATAAACAATGATGGGCTGCCGAGGCAGCACTTCACTTCCTAGTCAAAGATGAATTTGAATGTGGAGATTATGCCTGATTTATTTACAGCCTCCCTGTAATAAAATTTATTGAAATATATTTTCTGAGTCCTTCAGTAATATATTTGGGTAAATCAAAAGTTAATTGAACACAATACTCCCAAGACATTTGCTCACAACTTCAGGTTATTATTGAGCCCCATAATAATTAAAGAGTTAATGTTACACATAGCCTTTTAATAATATTCACCTTGCTGGCAAATGAACCATTTAATTCTCTTCCTGGTACAACTGCTGACCATGGCCATGTAGACAACAGTCGGGTTGGTAAGAATCCTGTAAAACACGGAGGCCCATGAAAGCCTTGGTGAATGTTGATCAAATAACAGGACCCATCTCCTATCTCCAAACACGGGCATGTAAAATGATCATTTGTATAAGATACGTGTCTCAATACTAATTGGATAGTCTTGGGGTCTTTAAATCAAACACATTATTGCAATCCCTACCTTAGAATGAAAGCCAATAATGATTTTTAATTTATGCCAAATTCCAGACAGCTTCCCTGTGGGAAAATAAATAACTACCAGTAGACAGCAACTTCAGGAACTGTAATTTTAACTTTCCATACATAGTGTATTACATGAAACAACTTATTAAACCTCTGTTAATGGTGATGAGATATATCTTTTATGTAAATGATAGTTGGCATTACATCTGTCTGTGAGAACTATGGCTGAATTTTTCTAGTTTATTATGGGATGAAGTAGATAATTAAATTAGTACCCAAGTGACAAAATATCTCATAACAAGTAAGATATTTGTTTCTTGAAGGAATGTTTTCTTGTAGAAAATGTTTCAATTTTTTGCTTGTCTCTGTTGTAGTCATGATTTAGGTGTCAAATGTGAATAAAGTTATTGGGCAATGGGAGTGTATTGGGGGAATTTGGCCAGTGAAAAGTTATAAATAATATTTTTTGTTTATTATTAGCTTGTACATTCCTACAGATCTTTGAAAGAAAAGCATTGGAGAGAAAATCTAGTGAATTCTGGAATACAGAAAAGATCAAATGTTTGGTTTAGTGTGTTTGTTTATGGAACAAAAGCAGTCATTCCAGTCTGAGTCCCAATTCTTAGTATAATACTTTTATATAACTTTTCTATATTCTTGAGAATTTCATGCATGTAACAATGGAACTTGACCATTTCCACCACATATTTCCACTCTCTACCCAAATATCTCAACACAGCCAAGAAAAGTCATAAGTCACAACCCTGGCCCTGTCCACTGTCTGGAGTTCGAGGAACAGACCAGTGAGCTTGTTTGAATTCAAAGTCAAGAGGGGGAATCTCAGTTTAATTCCTTTCAAATAAATAACTTTACAAGGATACTTTTTTTCAATCAATTTTTTATTGGATAAAGTTATTCTATTTGTGGGACCAGAGATATGGCACAGCAGTTAAATGAGTACTGGCTGGTCTTGCAGAGGACTTGGGTTCAATTCCCAGCACCCACATGGTGGTTCATAACCATCTGTAACTGTGGTTCCAGGGGATCTGAAACCGTCTTTTAACTTTCAAGTGTACCAAGGACACAAGTGGTGCAGTGGTGCATAGACACACATACAAACAAAACATTCACGTTCATCAATAAAGCAAATATCATCATCCATGTGTTAATGTATTCCGATCATTTGCATCTCACCCACTCTACCCTCTCTTCTGTCCTTGCCATCTCCATTCATCCCTACAAATCTAGCATTCATTTCTTTTTGTTTTATTTTGTGTCCCACTAAATTTAATCAATACTGTCTGTGTGACCAGTGTTTTGGAGCTTTTCAAAGGATTCTAGGGGGCTCACAAGTGAGCGCACAACTTTTAAGACCAGGAGTGCCTGTTCCCTAAATATCATCCATAGCTGACAGCTTAGGAGGAATGGACAGGGCCTCATGAGATCCTCCCCTATCCAGGTCTGACTGTTTAGAGAGCTAGTCATTGACAGTCCCAGGGCAGCAACTACAGCTGCTGGGAGAAGATATTGGCAATGACAGTGTCATGTCCAGAAGATATATAGGTTTTCCCAGGCCTTCTCTTTGTCTTCTGGATTTTACAGTTCTTATGTTCCTTCTTCTTAGAGAAGGTGGTATCTGTGTCCTGTTTAGGAGTGAGTACTCAATTGTCACTTTGTCCCCGTATCCTAGGAAGCAATGAGTCTTTGCATTGACTACTGTTCACTGCAAAGAGAAACTGCCTCAATAAAGGCTGAGAGTGGCATGTGTCCATGACTATGAACATAAAGGGTTTTTGGTGTCATGTAACTGTAGCTAAACAACAGTAGTAATGGCCTCTTTGGGCCTCATGTCTAAGCAACCATGGGTTTTGTACCAGATGTATAATACCAGGATTGAATTCTCTCCATAGAGGGAGTCTTAAATCAAGTCAGAGAGAAGGCTATAATTCATTCTACAACAGTTGTACCAGCTTTATACAAGTGCCTAGCATCCTACTATCATCATGGGCAAGGTTTACAGCTAGGTAAGACCACTGATGACTTTTCTCTCCCAGTAGCCTGGGTAGCAACTTCCGGTGCTATGAAAGCCAGCCAGTGGTGAGGAAACTTCCACCTCAGTAACAGCTTGATTTTTCTAATACCTAAGGTATATTTTATCTTCAGCAAAAAAGTCTCATCAACTAGTTCTGGTGTGGTCACCAATAGGAATGCCAAGAGTCTCGAGGACCCGCGACTAATCATACATTAGGGAGTATCCTATACCTGGTTCTGGGATGTTTGTCTAATAACCCAGCAATTCCAGGAACAGAAGCATCCAGCAGTGAAAAAGATAGCTCCCTTCTAATTCTGCTTCAAACTTATATTTTGTAAATAGATTTATATAGCAGTAGGTTTCCACATGGCTTTTTTAATACAATTTTTGTTTTGATTTAGGGATTGCTGGACAATTTATCTACTGGCTATAAACATATTGGAGCTATACTTGAGCATTTTACATTAAGGTTTTCTTGAGAATGTCCAGCTACTCTGATAAGGCCATTCTTATTGTCAAGAATTGAGAATAAATATGAAGACAGTCTTGCTTAGAGTAAGCATTCTCCTGATTAAACATTCTACCGTCTAACTACTTCTTTCTGAAATTATGTTGAGAATTCTGTGGGTTGTTGTTTGTCTGTCATCTAAAGAGCCACTAGGCACCAACCTTTTCTTAAGACTTACCTGCCCCCCATTTATTCTGAAATACTTTAAATATTTCTGCATTCAACTCAATGGAGTTAGTGAGTTCCCCCAATCAGAGGAAGTGAGTGCACAGAGAGCCTAGGAATTATTTTCAAGATCAAAATCTCTTTAGTGGTAAGGAGATCATGTTTCTTATTTCCCTTAATTATGTATTTTGGGGGGGATAATTATGGTAATTTGCTGAAAGATTTTCACATGTCAGGCATGATGGAGGAATGTTTTATGTGTTGGCACAGTTTACCCCTATGGTAGAGCTACTAAACCATATTTGAAAAAAAAATAGTAAGGAACAAGAATTGAGAAAATTTATGCCCAAATTAACCTGGGTTTTCAAGTGAACAAATAATGGATGTGAATACAGAGAGTCTAAATTTCTCTCTTCTAACCTGACCATCTTTGCCATTCTATGTGTGAATAATATAGACACTGTTATCATTAACATATATATATATATATATATATATATATATCCATCATATTTCATGACAAGAGTATAAGGGGAGAAGAAAGGTCAGAAGAATTAATTTTGAATGGTGACTCCAGAGACTTCTTCCCGTGATCAACTGGCTCCATTTCTAAGGCCTGTGTTGAGGGTGAAGGACATGATGTCTTCATTCTCAGTAGAGCTGGTAACTTTATGGCAACTAGTAAGCACAGAGAGGAGAAATAGGAAAGGAAGAAGACTCAGACATATTCTTCAAAGGTGCACATTCCTCCTACTGGGCTCCACCCTCCTCATGTCTACTTCATCCAAAGGGTGTAGTTTTAAAGTTGTCAATGGATTTATGCGTTCTGAAATCACCTCACAAATATACCCAGATGTGTATTTCCCTAACATTTTAGGCAATGCAATTCAATCAGGTTGACAAGATTAACCATCAGAGATGCCATGCCAGGAATTTAAAGTAGTTTCCATTTCAGATTATACCTGGGGAACCAATAATGATGAACTAAACAGATGCCCACACTTTCATGTTGGAAATTGGAATCAGCAAAGACATGAAAACGCATTTTTGCTGATTTATTTCAGGTGTGAAAATTTTCAAATGTTGTATTAGCTTTCCCTCCTCAAGTACATTCACACATAATCTTGTCAGGGTATACTGATCTCAGATGAATGTGTTCCAACCCTAGGTAGGATTATGGACTCCTTAAGTCTTTCATTAGGAATGGAGGAACTTCGGAACAGTCACTGAGTTCTCAAATTTCCAAAGGATTAATAGGTGTTTGAAATTCACTTGGACTTGAAACTGATAATGCTAAATTGTGAATGTAGCTTAACTCCACCAGCTTCTCTCCCCTTCCATGCCTTTAGCTCAAAGTGACGCTCTTGCAGGAGTTAAGGCTGGAAACCAGTATGAACATAAACCTGATAAAAATAAACAGGAGAGTAGGTTCCTGGAATAAGAGCAGAGGAGATCATCGGCCACTTTGTTACCTAACTGTGCCTTCTTAAAGAAAAGGATATCTTATCATTTTCCTGACCAATGTTTTTTGTCTTGGATATGTATCTACCAAAATGAGACTACTACCTTCCCAAAGAGGCTGATGGAAAGGCTACTTTCAAAGGAATAGCTTGCGGAGTGTTGGAGAAGTCACTGTTACATTGTATGGTTGATAGGAGATTTAAAAAAGAACTATATCTTGTAACATGAGAGCCTGCTTTGTTGGGCTTTCTATCCTGCCTAGTTCCCACAGCCGGCAAGTCCCAAAGAAAATCACATAGAGACTCTATATTAATGATAAACTGATTGGCCCATTAGCTCAGGCTTCTTATTAGCTCTTGTAGCTTATATTAACCCATTATTCTTATCTATGTTAGCCACATGGCTCAGTACCTTTTTCAGTGGGGCAGATTACATCTTGCTTCTTCTGTGTTCTGGGAAGGACTGCTGAAAGAGCTTCCTTCTTCCCATAATATTCCTGTTCTCATTGCCCCACCTCTACTTCCTGTCTGGTTTTACCACCTATAATTCCTGCCAATCAGCATTTATTTAAAACATAATTGACAGATACATAATGATTCCACACCACTTCCCCCTCTTTTTTTTTCTTTTTTTTAAACAAAGGAAAATATCCATAGTCCATTATTTGGGAATGTGGGCATAGTATTCCAGGCTACTTCCTGCTGGTTGGGGGTACTGATAATCTTATGGGGACTGAAAGAAAATTTAGAGTTATGATCAAGTCCTGACTGGAGTATCCTGTGAGGCTTGATCTTCTTAGGCAGCATCTTGAATCTGTTCTGGATGTAGAACTCAGAAACCCAGGCCATCTGTTCCTACTGGAGATTCTCAGGTGGTCTTCCTTGATCAAACCTGATTTTTCTTAAGTCAGAATGAATCCACAGCCTCTCATTTCCTGTGGAAACAAAAGCAAAATCTCTTCTCCAAAGTAACATACCTTTTGACTTCAATTTTGAAGTCAAGGTATTCTCAAAATACCTATCTTGGATTAACTTAGCAGCATTTATAAACAAATATCTTTTAGCAGCTGTTGCTCCTTTTTCAGCATTCAAACAATTCAAAGAGAGCATAATAACATACAGTATCAAGATTCTCTGTGTATTTTTCATCTTTACATGGCTTTATTTTGACCTCTATTTCTTTTATTTTTACTTTTAACTTTTGGCTTTTTGAGACAGGGTTTCTATGTATCTTTGTCCTGGAACTCACTCTGTAGACCAAGCTGTTTTTAAACTCACAGAGATCTGCCTGTCTCTGCCTCCCCAGTGCTGGAATTAAAGGTATCTGCCACCACACCTTGAATTCACAGAGGTCTGTCTGCCTCTGCCTCCCAGGCTTTGGGATTAAAGGCATGTGCTACCACACCTTGAACTTGCAAAGATCTGTCTGCCTCTGCCTCCCAGGTATTGGGATTAAAGGTGTGTACCACCACACCCAACTACTCTCTTTTTTTTTATTTTAAGGACTTCAACATTTTTTAAGCCTGCATATGTTTTTAACATACTGTGAACCATTTAGAGGTTTTCTTTGTCTTTGAATCTCTCTTTACTTTATATCTCTCTCTTTTTTTGACCAGATGGGTCTTTAATTTGCTAAGGAATATGGAGAAGATTAAAGCATTGGCTTTTACGGCTAGATGCAGCCCATTTCTTAGCTTTCTGAGATTCCACTCTCATGGCAGAGGTACTGGCTGTAGCCACATTTATTGCCAGAACTCTATGGTTACAAGGTCCCTGCCATCAAGCAAGCTGCCACAGTCTGCTCACAAACCACACTCAAATACTCCGTAGTCGGACTGCCTGCCTGAACAAGTCAGAGTTTGCCCTAGCAGGATGGCCCAGAAAGCCGGCATTTTAAAACAGTGCAGCTTTTTTTTCCTGCTGCAGCTGAAAACTGAAAAGCATGTGGTTAGCTTTTTTCAACACTATTTAAGTGTTTCTTGGCAGAACCTCTTAAAAGAGCAGCAAGGTTTTACAGCTAAAGCTGAGTCAGGAAGCCTCTCTTAGATGAGAGTGCTTGCTTGCCTCTAGTAAGTAGAGCAAACCCGAGAAATTGCTGCTACCAAGAAATCATGCTTTACTCTACTCTTTCCCAAGCTTTCTCAGACTTTCTGTGGATGCAGTTATCCACGTGGGCACCATTCTGTAACATGAGGGGGCGCTTTGTTAAACTGACTCCACGTAAAACCTGAGAGGGCTTAAAAAGGAATTCTAGACACAAATATAGAGTTTAGCACAGCTGGCGGCATGCCATAGCTCTTTTAAGAGAGAATTTCCTCCATCAGCAGTCGCAACAGTAAAAAAGCCACTGTGGTTTTAAAATGCCAGCTTTCTGGGCTATGCTGCCAGTGCCATCTCTGGCTCCTGCTGGAGACAGCATTTGGATGGGTCTTGTGACTAAAGTGCTACGGCTTGCTTGATGGCAATGTGGACTGCTTTGTGTCTGGAACTGTGTGTGGCTCAGGGACACCAAATGGCTCTGAAGCAGGAACAGCTCCACTTTGCTGATCTCAGGCAGGAACTATCATAATTATCATAATAACAGCGCAGTTAAGGTTTAGAATGGGCAGAAAACAGGCAGTACCATATTACTCCTACATGGTGCAACTTAAGTTTTTAAGAAGTGCTTAGAATTTTAAGAAGTGTTCCTGGATAGTAAAGAATTACAGATTCACAATAGGACAGATTCAGACATAAAAGACCTCTAAAAGGGTCACACTGTTGAATAAAGGTATGTAGTAGGTTTAAAAGAAATAAAGAGTATAGAGAGATGCTTAAAAAAAGGGTAAAGTCTTTAAAGAGACAGAGTACAGATAGTCATAGATTAAAAGAAGTAAAGAAAAATAAGTCATGTAAAAATGGAAAATTCACAAAATGTCTGGATTATGTATTTTATTGTGTTTTCTTTAAATTTTCTGACTGTGAAGGAGCTAACTGCAGAGAGACGTTTCATTGTGTGTGCTGCTAAGCCAAACCAGCATGTATATTATAAAGGTATTATGACTTCAGAATTTTGGTTTAAGGATATGATGCTTTGGAAAAGAGGTTCTTCTTTTGTTTTCACAGAAAATGAGAAACTGTGGTTTGCTTCCAGACCAATAATATGGTTTCATGGATCCCGGCCTCCTGAAAGGTAAACATGAAAACCTTCAGAGAATTACTTCACTCAACTGCTGACTGAGATGAACTTGGCACACAGAATACACCATGAAAGACCTGATTAACAGCACCCCCATACAGCAGGGAGAAGTTTGGAGAGAAATAACTACGTCCATATTCCCAAATGTTGCTTATAAATGTTCTTTTACATTTAAATGGGGCTATTCTATAGATATGAATAGTTTGATTTGGTATGAATCTTGGTTTCTTGATATAAATTTAAGGTCAATCTTGTTATACGTATATGTATTTCTGATCTTGATTAAGGTATTGTGATTGTGTAGTTCATTTAAAAATGTAATGTATAATTAGGAAATATAGGTTGTTAATGGATAATCATCTATAATAATCAAGCTTGTAGTCATGTTAGTTAGATTTTCTAGATATATAGAGATATATTTTAGTTAAATAAGCATTCTTCATACCTTTCAAAGACTACAGAATATGGCATTTAATGTTTTAATAACTTAGGACTTTTTATGACAATGAGACACGTCTGCTCCAGGCAGCACCAATCTAGTTCAAGGGGAAGATGGACATTGAAGAGGCTCCTTAGCCATTTGGGCAAGAAAGTGTTCTTGCCTGGACTGTTGAATAAACTGGACACAAAGAACCCACAGAGAGAGGACTGCTGAACTTCCCTAAAGGTGAGATGATCCTTCGGGGCTCCTGATTCATGAAAGAGTCTGAGAGACATTCTGCAGGATACAGAAGAAAGTGACTGAACTGTCTTTAAAATTTCCTGCTTTATGAAAAAGTCAGCTGGATACTATGGGCCTGTAGGCTGAAGATGGATGCCCCAATAGTACAAAAGAACTTTGGGTGACTGTCCAGGCAGCGAGATGTCTCTGTCACTTCTAGAATTTTGGAAGTTGCTTACTTCTCATTTACTTAGGTAATATTATATCCTTCTGGAGTCTTTGATGGAGTTGAAGAATAGATAGATAGTTATAGTTTCCATTGTTATGATAAAAGATAAAATAGATCTAAATATTGTAACTAATTCTTGCTTGATAACTGTTTTGTTATATGTAATTTTACT
Organism: Ondatra zibethicus; assembly: GCA_004026605.1. Lineage (NCBI taxonomy): Eukaryota > Metazoa > Chordata > Mammalia > Rodentia > Cricetidae > Ondatra > Ondatra zibethicus. The sequence continues at coordinate 14,443 of PVIU01006133.1, read as the reverse complement.
ATGTTAAAATGAAAGCCTTTCTTTTTTGTTTAAACAGAAAAAGGGGAAATGGTGTAGGAGGGTCTTCTGTATTTGTGTTACTTTCATTGGTGAATAAAGGAAACTGCCTTGGCCTTTGGATAGGGCAGAAATCAGGTAGGTGGAGTAGACAGAACAGAATGCTGGGAAGAAGGTAGTGTGGCAGACGCCATGGTTCTCCTGCCTGAGACTGACGCTGGTTAGAAGCTTTCTTGGTAAGCCACGACCTCATGGTGAACACAGATTAATAGAAATGGGTTAGATCAAGAGTGAGAGTTGGCAAAGAAGAGACTAGATATAATGGGCCAGGCAGTAATTTAATTAATACAATTTCCGTGTGGTTATTTCAGGGTTTAAGCTAGCCGGGCGGTGGGACTGGGCTGCCGCTCCTCTCTACAATATCTCAAAGGGAATCATTTGTAATCACACATTTTCTAAATTAAATTCTCTAAAAAGTAAATTTAGGTATTCACAGGCAGATGATCTCACACTTAGTAATAATAAGAAAAATGAGAGAATGGATGTGTTCATGAACACACAGACACACAGATGCTTGAATGCACATGCATGCACACAATGATGTAACAACTATTTAAGAAGAACTCTTTATTAAAATCTTCCAGAATTCTTAAATGTGTATTTGGGGGCTGCTTTGATGGCTCAGTGAGTAAGGTGGACTCTTGCTGGGATACATGTGAAGGAAGGAGAAAACTGGCTCCTGCAAGTTGTCTTCTACCATGCACACACATGGGCATGCCACAACCTACCCAGTAAATGGATAAATGTAAAAATGTTCATGTTTTACAAAATGTCACAGTGATTTAAAATTTTATGTTTGAGACTATTATTCTTCATTAAAGTTTCTAAGTTGTGTCAAAATCCAACCGGGAACTTCCAAGTTTTCATTCTTCTTTGAAATCGTGAAATTATAAAGGTGTTATATCCTTGGTCAGTTCTGAAACCTCGATTACATTTTTTTAAAGCAGAAAATAAACTTTTGATAAGTACACATATAGCTATAACATATATCCAGTAAATAAATGTAAGTTACTTGCTTAAATATCAAAGAGACGTTTTAAAAATTCTGGGTGTGAGTATTTGCTTGTACATGTATATGTTCATAACATGCTGTGTCCATGGTGTCAAGAAGAGGACAAGACATGTCCTTGAACTGGAGTTAGAGACAGTTTTGAGCCACTGTAGAAGTGCTGGGAACAGATCCTGGGTTCTCTCCTCAGTAAATCTCTTTCTCACTTTTGTGTCTGTTCATTCTGTGACTCATCAGAATTGATCAGAGCTGTCTGTGTGTCCATGGGTTTAGAGCTATCTGTTGGAGGTTGGTAGGCTCAGCACAGTAATTTCCCTCTCCCTGGGTCTATCATTAGCCAATGTTTAAGGAGGAAAATACAAGGCCCTGTGGGACCTTGCCTCTTCCATGATGGTAGTTGACAGAACCAGTCTTTTGAAAGTCTGTGGCAGGTAACTGCAGAGGTTGTGAGTTCATGATTATAATATTACAATGGTTGCTCCGAGTCTATAAAATGCCATTTCTCAGTCCTTCACCCTAATGCAAGACTCTCACAGGCATTTTTTCTTTCTCTGTAATTTTCCCTGAGTCTTGGGGAGGGGAGATGTCTTATTCTGGGGGTAAGCTGTCAACTGACACTTATTTTCAGTTCGATGGGCAGTCATGGGCTTCTAAATTCACATCAAATGACTGTGAAGAGAGGATTCTCTGAATAAACCTGGGTAGCTTTGTATATGGGTATAGATACAAATAGATACAGAAGATAGTTTGATGTTCTGTCAGTTTAGATAAACAAAATAGTAAGTTTTCCCAATGAGCATATAACTTCCCCAAGCATAGGTTGTTAACCAGGTTTATAGCACCAGGCATGGGTTCGCTCCCATGGACAAGGGCTTAAATCCAATCAGAGGACAGCTGGTTACTCAACAACCATCAAGCCACTATGGCACTAGTGACCAATCACATTTTGCCAAGCAGGCTGGGCTTCTCACTGTGTTTATAACCTAAAATGACTTTCAGTGAGGAGCTGATCAGTTAAGCAGTGATGCATTATTGTAGACTCTTGATGAGCTTACCGATTTATTGCTTGGAGTCTTTCTGGTTTGGAGTGGTCTAAAAATATATTGTTAAGTCTTTTTCTTATAAGATGTTATCCACAATTGTTAAAGCCAACTTGTTAGTAAATTTAAAGGTAATTTTTAGTTCTTTTTAAGTTACCACCCATGTTCTAAAATATTCTTCTGTAAAAACTGACCTATCTTCAATGGAATAATTCATAGCGTCATCCACAGCATTGCACATAGAGCATTGGCCATGTGTCCTTCCAAACTCCAGTTCAAAATGACCTGTCATCTATAGAATTATCCAAAATACCTTCCAAACTCAGGTTTAAGTGAACATTATGATAATTAAAATTTTCCTACCATAAGCACAATAATATTTCAACACATTTCTCAATTTATTTAGGACTCTTATCTAACTTTTAATAATTCTATTAAACTATCATATTGCAGATATGATTTTGAGAACAAAGATCAGTGAGAAAAAAACAGATTTTAGCTATAAGGATCATTTCTCCTGTGAGTGTAAAAAAAGGCTCTGTAAATAAACTGTTATAGTTGTTAAGAAAATTCCTCTGACGGAAGGTGTTGCCACTTAAATGGCTGAGGTGTTTGTCCCTTTTGCCATTCATGGCAAATGTCAGCTCTTAGCCCTGGCTCCACTTTCTTCCTATACTATGGCCCTCAGCTCTTTCAACCAGAAGCAAAGCAGTTCTTCGCATCTCTTAATCTGAATCCAAAGTTCTTCAAAGATTCTGTGTTTCCATCCTTAGAGACTTCAAGCTTCATTAAAGCTGATGGAAAGAAAACAAGTTGATGGAATACTCAGGCACAGGACAAGAAGATTTCCTTTTATCCGACACCACAGTGAAGCCTTTAGTGCAGATGCAGAAGTGAAGGAAGGAGGGCAAAGGGAAGTTGATGAACAACGTGAGTAGATAATAATCTCGAGGCTCTGCTACACAGCATAGTTAACAACAATGTAGATTGCGAAATAACTGGAAGATCCATCTTTTAATGTGTATTCCACAAGAAAGTGATAAATGTCTGAGTAATGAAGATGCTAATTACCTGACTTGTTAATTACATAATTAGTTACTTGTATTGAAACTTCACATCATACCCCAGAAGCAAGGACTATTTAGATGTGTTAATTAAAATTTTTGAGATAAATTAGGAATAACTCAATATCTGTTAAAGCGTGGATTTGAAAAGTTGCTCGAAGAGTAATGAGCAGATCACTCAGTTCCTCTCACAGTGGTATTCTGAGGTATGGCTACCAGGTATTGGTTAGGTAAGGGTACTTCTACTTCCTTAGCGGATTTATACTTTTATGGGTGAATGAGAGATGATGGGAAGGTGGGGACTGAGTTGAAGGGAACAGATGTTTCCTGGTCTTTTTTGTTTTGGTTCTGTGGAGTGAACAGCTCTCCCATCACAGGCTCCTCCTACCTTCCTACCTTGCCTCATTTTACCATCAAAGCCATGAAATCAGGGAACTCTGGACAGAAGCCTCTGAAATCAGGAGCAAAGCCAAGCCGCTTCCCCCTTTGTGGATAGAAGCTGGAAAGTGGATTAACAGGATTTGCTTAAATTTCTTCCTGTTTGAAATGCTGTCCATATACCAACATACCCTCTACTAGGAAGCTCTCAGTTAGCCTGGTTCTGAGCATTGTGAATCAATTATCACCTTCCCTGATGTTTGTTAAAACAATAAATTGGCAATGCATTCTAGTTGTTTAGCTCATAAATCAGATTTTATTTTTCCAATTCAGCAACTCCAAGAAAGTATTTAGATGAAATTTTGGAATCAATTTTATATAGTAAACCAGAGTATAAAAATAAATTGCTGCCCCTTGCATAAGGCAATCTGGGCTACTATACTTAAAAGAATGAAAAAACCATGAATTACAGCAAAGTGGATAGAAACATACTGTCACAGCCACATATATTTTACTACTTTTCAACAAAAATAAGGCACAGGCCATGTACATTAAATTAGATTTACTTGGAATGAAACTTAGAGGGTTAAAAGACATTAAATGAATAAAATATTGCAGAAAGTATAACCTGAAATCATTTTAATGCTACCACTTTAGTTATTTTTCAAAGTTTTATTAAAATTCCATTATAACCCAGGAAACACTTTGGTCTTGACATTTCATTTTTGACAAGCTAAAGTGCAGGCTTTGGATATATTATAATGTGTCTAGAAATAAGAGGAGGAAATATGAGGTCAAGGCAATCATCATGCATGAAGTCTGTCTTAATTATCCTGATGGACTAAGTACCACCAGGATTTACTAGATAATTAATCTGTTCTCAATTAATTATTCACACTGAGCACCATGTGATGCTGGACCTTTTTACAAGAATAGCAACTTTGTATGGCTTAAATTCTTTCTCTACCCCCACTGTGTGAGTGTGTGTGTGCGTGCGTGTGTGCATATGTATGAGTGTCTAAGTTTTTCACTTATCATACTGAAATGAATGAGAACCAGGCAATGAAAATTTAATCTTTATTACAAAAGATATTACTAACGCCTAAGCCACATGTCTTCACATGGATTCCGCCAACCTTTATTGAGGTTCAACTATGACTATTACTGAGGATACAAATAATAAATTCACTGTCTTCAATCTAGTCCTCAAGTCATTAAAAATGTGTTGAAGAAACTGGCGACACTGTTTCCCAGTGACTTGGTGGCAAAGCTCGTCACTATCCTCCTTGGATGAAGGCAATGTAACAGGATGTGGCAAAACATGTACCTGTCCTCCTCTTTGGAAACTTTGAGTATGAAATTCGCAGCAATAAAACAGGGATCACAATTATAAATATGTGTGAATCTTTAGAGCAAAGACAGGGACTCCTTGAAAGGTACCTTTATGTTTGCTCTTAAAGGATACGTTGGTGAAGCCTGCTCGCTTAAATCCATGTGTGCCAGTAAATATCAGACACAGAGAAAGATTGAATATTTGCTTCCTTTAGTGATGAGTCATCAGCAGGAAAAGATTTTATATAGGAATTCCTGTGTTCAGTACACCTTTCCCTTTGTTTTTATCTTCATTGTTGTGTTTAAGACAGAATCATGCTGTGTCGCCCATGCTGGCGTGGTATGTGCTGGAGACGATCTCAAATCTGTGGCAGTTTCTTGCCTCAGACTCTCAAGTGCTGGGGTTAAATGTATGTTACTTGAAACTGAAGATTTTTTTTTTGCATAAGATTCAGTGTTGACTTTGTTTTTGCATATTTCAAGTCCCATTAAAGTGACTAGTTTTATAAAAGGAAAATTGTAATTTTATATTCCTTTATTCTTTGGAAATTAGGAATTTCTTGAAATGGCAAATGAGATGTTATTTTCCCCTTTGTGCATTGTCTTTCAAATTCTAATTGGCATTTCATTTATTTCATAGAAGAGAAAAGTTGCATCTATGAAAGGCTTCACAAAAAATCTAGCTTTATAGTTTGTTTCAACAACTGGCAATAATTTAAACTTTGAAAAGGATTTTCATATTTGCTATTAGAGAAAGCCTGTGTGACCATACAGTGGAGGAAGCTGCGTGAGGAAATTTACACCACGTTTGTCCTAACAGCATATATTCTGCACTTGAGTGCTTTTAATTGGCTTCTAGACCATTTGGGGAGAAGGCTTTCATCAGCCTCTGGAAAATAAAGCTGTGTGTTGACACTATAGATCAGTATGACTGCTTCTGAACTTTTTTGATCCATGTGTGTATTTTGGTGCAGTGCCCTTTAAGCATCTGGCTTCGGCATCCTCATTATGAAGACCCCGGTTAGCATCAGCATAGTGTTATTCTGTGAACAAAAACACCAAGAATGTGCCCATTACTTGCACATAGTATGAGCGTTCCAGATTCCTTGGATGTTGGTGTTCTGATAAGCGGAGAGATGTTCGACGCTGAAGGTTTGTTTCCCCTTCTGATTCAAATGAACCAAATGCCTTTCTTTTCCCTTGATGTTCCTAGTCTGTGGCATGGGGAATGCTGCCAGCGCTTTGATGTCGTGACCGCAACACATAACAACTCATCCTAAAGCACTAACATGCCTTTTAATTGGCTTTTGGGAGTGCACATTACAACACTTTGATGTAAAATAGAATAAGATATTCATAATTCTGAGGTATTTGTTCATGTCTCTCAAATATGGGTTAGTTAACCTTCTCCAGCAAGCAACTTGTCTCTCACATACAACAGCATCACATATTGTCAAAAATGCTGTGGGTTTGTGACTCCAAGTGACAGAAGGGTGTTACATCGTTTGCTTTTCGTGTTTTGACAAAGTATCTAGCAGGAGCAACTTAAGGAAAGAAGGATGTATTTTGCTCACCTTCTGAGATCACAACCCATCATTGTGGGAGGCTGGGCAGCAAAGTAGCAGACCCTTGTCAACTGCATCCACGGTCGAGGAGCAGAGAAAAGAGAACACTGCTGCTTGGCTCGTGCTCTTCTTCTCATTCTGTTCAGGAATTCAGACAGTGGGATGGTGTCAGCCTTATCTAGATGGGTCTTCCCTCCTTAGATGAACTTCCTAGGCACATTCTCATAGACACACAGATTCTAAATCCAACGAGGTGTGACAATTAACATTAACTGTCACAGAATCACATATACTCTCCCCTCGAGATAGTTTTCTACTGTCATTAAAAGCTGGAATACTTTATGACTCACAGTGATAGATTCCTAGGCATGACAGTGACTTCAAATTAATTCTTCTCCAAGAACATGGGTGTGTCCCATAGAATCTGAACTATTGGTCAACAACTATTTAGTTGACAATATGGCACAGTAGCCAGGCCTTGTGGCACATAGCTATAATACTGGGGACTTAGGAAAGGAAGGCTAAGGCAGGAGGATCACAAGTTCTAGGACAGCCTAGGTGATAGGGTGAGTTCCAGGCCAGTCTGGATAATTTACAGGGATCTTACACCTGAATTAGAAAGGGCAAAATGAACTCTGGGAATAGCTCAGTGGTGGAGCGCTAACCTAAAGTATGTAATGGCTTTGTGTTTAACACCTTTGTGTACCTGTGTGTTCTTGTGTTTGTCTGTGTGTGTGTGTGTGTGAAAACATAGTAGCACACACAGTGGGAGCCACCTGACACAAGTCTCTTTCATTATGGAAGAATGCCAGAATTACAGATGTGGACATTTCTCTAGTTATAATCATCAGAGAAAATTTTCAAAAATGCTTTTTTCTCTGTTCTATAATTTGAAAGCATACATCTTTTCAATATAACATCCCAATAATAGGCATAACTTGGACTAAACAATTATTGTAAGATGATGAGTTGTTTTAGCTGAATTCCTACACCAACTATTCTCTAAGGAATAAAAATTTGCCACAGGCTTAGTGCTAATTATATACTCCTTTCTTAATGAGAACAAATTTTGTAATGAGACTTACTTAAAAGAAATCTTTTAACCTGTGTGATGGTAAGAAGGGGATTAGGGGTGTGTTAATAAGCCTTTAAAAAGTTGAGTAAACAACATATGTGTGCACCCTGTGAGGAACGCTGTGTAATTAAAGCACAGAGTTTGTGTTACTACCAGGCACACCTGCTGCTTCTAGTACCTTTTTTCCTCCAGAAATATCTTATTTCCTGAATAAGAATCTCATTAGTTTACCACTTCTGGGAGTCTCCGTGTTGATACCTGTCACAAAATCAGAGCATAACATTAGAGAGCAGACAAGATTTTACAGTCTCTGTTAATTTAAAGTCAATGTTCCTTTTTGGAAGGTGCAGGGTGAGAGTGGGAATGTGTTCCTTACTGAGATAGTCTAAGCCAGTCATGTAGGCTTAAGATCACAGCATCTCTTGTAGAACTTGTTGCCTGACCTCTACTGCAGAGCCAAAGTAGCATCATTCAGTTTGGCTCTAAAGTTCATGGCACAGTATTTGGAGAACATAGTGAGTTTCACAAGCAGTTGAGTGCGTTGTCAATGAAGCTATGAAAGGACAAAAATGTACAGCAGAGTAAATCAGGCATGGAATTTTGTGGAAGCAAGTAGCAGTGTAGATATTAGATATAGGTAGGCATATGCTTAGAGGAGACAAACCAAGTAACTATATGATGTATGGATCATAGCATGTGTAATAGTTTCATTTAACCAGTTTTTGTAAGCTCTTCTGTATACCATCTCTTTGATCAAGCAAGGACACCTGCAGTAGAGCGCTGCCTGTATCTTCCTTTGACTGCATGTCCTTCTCCACCTCCCTGGTTATTTGGCAGTGATATGATCTAGTTAACATGATAAATGGAAAAGAACATCTGTTTTTTATTTACTATTATTACAAATGGATTAGTCTCTCATATAATACATCACAACCACAGTTTCTCTTCCATTCACTCCTCCTAGCTTTCCCTTACTGCCTCTCTTACCCAGATCCACTCCCCTGCCATTTCCCTTCTGAAAAGAGTAGGCCTTCAAATCGACAACAACCAAAAACAGAACAAAACAAAAATACAATAAGAAAAAGGGAAAGTCCTCACACCAAGGATGGATAATGCAACCCAACAGGAGGAAAAGAATACCAAGAACAGGCAAAAGAGTCAAAGATACACTCACTCCAATAGTTAGGAGTCCCACAGAGAAACCAAGTTAGCAATCAAAACACGTATGCATAGTAAGCAGGTCCCATGCTTCCACTTCAGTCTCTGTGAGTTCATATGAGACCTGCTTAAATGATTCAGTGGGCCATGTTCTCCTCATGCCCTCTATCTTCTGACTCTTACAACCTTTCTGCCCACTTTTATAAAGAACTCCCCAAATAGATCTTAAATATTGATTGTATAAAGTACCAGATACTCCAGGGGTGTCTTTGCAGCAGAATTTTTCTATGCAATTGAATTGTAATAATGAATGTAAGGTGAGAGGTTTTGGTCTCTTTCATTTCCTTTTCTGCCCAGCTTTACAGAGTTTTCCAGAGCCACTAGAGCATCTAGAGACTGACCAGGGTAGCAAACACATGGTTTGGGCTCCTCTCCCCAAATGTCTGATATTTTCTGTGGAAATTATTTGATGTGTGATCCTTCCTAGATAAGACTTTCTCTAAACTTTCTGGGAGAGAACATACTGAACCCATGAAGTAAACATGGTATTGATATGAGAATGAAGAGGAGGCCAGAATACTGGAGAGATGATATGGAGAGAGCAGATGTATATCTGATCATCAGGTCCTTGTGAGCAGGAACATGACTTTGCAACTTTATGGTGAGAAAGCAGAAGTATGTGTCACGAGTGAGCTAATGCTTGATGAGTCAAGTTCGTACTTCTAAACAGAAGAGAAAATTCTCTAACATTTGAAAGTTACAAATACAGGGGATGTTTTATTGAGGACATCTATTCTGCTTTTGGAACAGATGAGATGGCATCAGAAAGCATGTTAGAAGATGAAAGGGGATCTAAAATTACAGTTCAAGTTAGCACAGCACAGTGAAAATTAAGATATCAAATCAAAGCTGACTAATTTTTTTTCTACCATCTTTACCATTGTAACTTTCACTATTTAACTTTTCCCTGTCATCTGGAGTAAGTGTCAAAGTTAATACCGCTGGGGCTGTGTCATCCTGATGTGCTTGTGTGAACAGAAGCACATGAGAACATTTCAGCATGGTGTGCTTGGAAAGAGCTGAGTCAGGTCTGCATCTTGCTGCTCCCACAGTAACAGACGGGAGGTTGCTAGAGATGTTAAAGGATTTGTTTTTGTGTGTGGTAGGGAGGAAAGAGACAGGGTTTCATGTAGCTTAGGCTGAGCTCAAACTTCTGACCCTCTCGTGTCCATCATCGGTGCTGACATTACAAGGAAATAGAGTCATTTAGACGTTTAATATTCACAGTAGAATCAGGATTTGAATTCTGAAGTTGAAATACAACTTCCAAATATAATAGAAGGAAACTGATACATGAGAGGAGACCAATTTAAGAGGACAAGAACAGGAGTCTGTAGCCCCTGAAGCAATGAGTCACACCATCTCGTAGGGACATAGATCCCCAACATTTTTTCCCTGTCTCTTTGCTGTGATAGCACGTCTTCTGACTGCCCTGCTCCAAGATCTGTAGAGTTGGCCATGCATCATGTTCACACTTGTATGTGAAAGGTTCGTATAAAATCATATCAAGAAGGATAAACGTCATACATAATTGGTACAAGATAATGGAAAAATATAAATAGGAACTATTGATATTTAACTGCAAACATTATACAAGAATAAAGATCCCAAAATGTTTAGAGGTAGTGGCAAACTTCCCACAAAAGGTGGAACAAAACCGAAGTACTCTAGTTAATAATTTTTAATATAAGAATGTCCTGTTTTAAGAATGAGAGACAATATAAGAAGATTGAAAGATCTCCCATGCCCATGAATTTATAGGATTAACATCATAAAAAATGACAATCTTACCAAATGCAATCTACAGATTCAATGCAATTCCCATCAAAATTTTAACACAGTTCTTCACAGACCTCAAAAGGGAAACCCTCAACTTCATATGAAAAAAACAAAAAAACCCAGAATAACCAAAACAATCCTGTACAACAAAGGAATTTCTGGGGGTATCCCCATCTCTGATTTTTAGCTCTACTATAGAGCTGGCATAATAATAATCAGCAGGGTATTGGCATAAACACAGACAGGTGGATCAATGGAATTGAATCAAAGAACCAAACATAAATCCACACACCTACAGAGACCTGATTTTTTTAAAAAGAAACCAAAATTATACAATGGAAAAAAGAAAGTATTCAACAAATAGTGCTTGCAAAACTGGACGTCAGCATGTAGAAGAATGCAAATAGATTTATACTTATCATCCTGCACAACATTCAAGTCTGAGTGGATCAATGACCTCATCCTAAATCCAGTTACACTGAACCTGATAGAAGAAAAAGTGGAAAAGTGCCTTGAATAGACTGGCATGGGAGACAATTTCTTGAATAGAACACCAGAACAGACACTGAGATTAACAATTAACAAATAAGATCTCATGAAACTGAAAAACTTCTGTAAGGCAAAGAACACTGTCAAGGAGAAAAATCAGCAACCTATAGAACGGGAAAATATCTTCACCAACTCCACATCTGACAGAAGACTGATCTTCAAAATATATGAAGAACTCATGAAAAGACATCAAAAAACTCAATAAGCCAATTAAAAATGTGGTTACAGATAATAACAGAATTCTCAACATAAGAATCTGAAATGGTGGAGTGTAGTGGTATATCATTTGTATTTTAATAAAGCATGCCTGAGGATCAGAAAAGCAAAACAGATGCACTGGCCAGCCTTACAGACCAGGCAGCAATGACAGACACCTTTAATCCCAGTAGCCACAATGACACACACCTTTAATCCCAGAAGCCACACTAGTTTGCCATAGAAACCAGGTGGTAGTGGTGCATACCCTTAATCCCAGAACTAGAAAGGATTATAAAACAGGAGGAGACAGCTCTCAGGCTCACACTCATTCTGAGATTCCTGGAGGCAAGATAGCCATTGTGGACTGAAGTAGAGATAAGAGCCAGTGACTGGCTGTTTTGCTTTTCTGACTTTCAGCTTGAACCCCAATTTTTGTCTCTGAGTTTTTATTAATAGTGCTTCACTTTGCACCCAACTTTTGGGGCATGAATTTATGAAAAAGTCATTTGCTTCAGGCTTTTTAGTCACCAGCACAGGCCAGAGCTGGACCTAAACTTAGCCACTGGGGATTGGAAGAAAAACTAGCATTCCCAGCTCCCATCCACCCCAGTTTAGCTTCCACATAAAGATGGAAAATACACACAGAATCTGAATACTGTGTTATTGTATTGTCATTGAATTGTTTGACTGTTGAGGAAGGAGCAACAGCTGCTAATAGACTTTGATTATAAATGTTGCTGGATTAATCCTACCTATATATTTTGAAAATGCCTTGATACATTACTTTGGAGAAGAGGTTTTCCTTTTGTTTCCACAGTAAATGATAGGCTGTGGATTCATTCTGGGTTAAGAAAATAAGGTTTGATCAAGGGAGACCCTTGAAAACTCTCTAATAGGAGAGGGTGGTCCAGATGATCTAACATTTTAGAACAACTCTGTTACAGTTTCCAAAGACTGCTGCCTGAGATGATCCAGCATCACAGAATGCTCCAGTCTGACTTGACAAGAATCCTAAATTTTCTTTAGGTCCCCATAAGATTATTAGCATTCCTGATCATCAGGAAGTAGCCTAGAAAACTATGTTCACATTCCCAAAACTTGGATTATGGATGTTTGTCTTTGTTTAGTGTATTGTTAACAAGTTGTTATGGATAATTGCCAAGAAAAAAGCTCAACAAAGGAGATTAGATGCTAGGTTCTTGTTTTGAAAAGAAAAAAGAGGGTATGGATATGATAGAATAAAAAGGTAGATTATTGAATCTATTCTGAAAAGAAAAAAGGGAGGATATAGATATGATAAAATGAAAAGGTGTATTATTGAATTTACTTTTAAAAATCAAAATTTTAAAAAGTTTTAAATGTTTTACATTGGATTAGACTTTTGTATATTGTATGCAAATTTTACATATTGACACAAAATTGAGATTAATTTTGTACTAAATTTTGTACTAATGTACTAAATTAATTTTGTACTAATGTACTAAAATATACTGTACATTCATTTCTAATATTGTTCAAGGTATTGGACCTATATAACTCCTTAGACAATGTAATGCAAAATTCAAGACCTTAAAAAATTATTGTTACCAACTGTTAAGGGTAATAAGAAAATATAGGTTAGTAGTTCGTAATCTAGTATAACTAAATATGTAGTCACATTAGGTATGTTTTCAAGGTCAAACAAAGATATATTTTATATACACAGGTCATATTCAAATACTCCAGAGATCTATAAAATATGGCATTTAAGATGATTTTAATAATCTAGGTTCTTCTTTTTTACTACAATGAGACAAGTCTGCTCCTGGCAGCACCAATCTACTTCAGAAAAATACTGGGGATCAAAGAAACTCCACATAGCATTTACATTCTTTGAGGCAATAGTAAGCTAATGCCTCAACTGCTGACAGTATGCTGTCCTAACAAAAAGCAGGACACAAAAGAAAGTGACTGCTAAACATTGTCAAGACAAGGAAGGACAGTCCTTCAGAATGTCCTGCTTCACAGAAAGGTCTGTCAGATGTGCTAGGTCTGTAGGCCAAAGATGGATGCCCCAATGTTGTAGAGGAACTTTGGGTGACTGTCTAGGCAACCACCTGCTTCTGTCAGTACTCACATTTTTTGGAAGTCACTTGTTTGCATTTCCTGCTTACTCAGTTAATATTATTTCCTTCTTGGGTCTCTGAGGGAGTTGAAGACTAGATAGTTATAGTCATAGTTTTCCTTGTTTACCTGACACAGAGAGAAATTTATGATACAAAGTAAATTAGGTACAAGACTTTGGACTCACCAAGATAGGGTAAATATGAAGAATTTTCTCTGAATTTGTCAAATGCAAATGTATTAGATATTGTTGATGTATCTATTGCCTGTATGTATTGTATATACTTATAATACTTATTATATATATCTAGACACAATATATTTTTTCTTATATTAGTTATATTTCTCTTTTTTATTTAGACACAAAGAGGAAATGTAGTGGCATTTCATTTGTATTTTAATAAATAGAGTTTTCCTGAGGATCAGAAAAGCAAAACAGCTATACTGGCCAGCTTTACAGACCAGGCAACAATGACACACACCTTTAATCCTAGTAGCCACACTAGTTTGCACACCCTTAATCCCTGAACTAGAGAGATGGGATGAAACAGCTTTCAGGATCAGATTCATTCTGAGATTTTTAGAGGCAAAATCACCATTTCATACTGAGGTAGGGGTAGGTTCCAATGGCTGGCTGTTTTGCTTTTTGACTGTCAGGTCAAACCCCAGTTTCTATCTCTGAGCTTTTATTAATTGTGCTACGGTGGAAAGATGCTTAAAGAATTGTTCAATATCCTTAGTTATCAAAGAAATGTAATTTAATAAGACTCTGGGATTCTATCTTATACCTGTCGGAATGGCTAAGATTAAAACCACAAGTGACAGTTCATGCTAAAGATGATGTGGAACAAGGGAAACACTCCTCCACTGCTGTTGAGAGTTCAAACTTGTACAGACACTTTGGAAAACAACATGGCTATTTCTCAGAAATTTGGTAATCAATCTACCTCAAGATTCAACTGTACCACTCTTGGGCTTATATCCAGAGGATGCTTAATCACTCCACAAGGACACTTGCTCAGCTATGTTCATTGCAGCATTTAGTAATAGCCAGAACCTGGAAACAACCTAGATGC